>BMAO01030329.1:0-28268 GCA_019973975.1 Trichonephila clavata
ACCATATTTATTGAACATGATTCAAAGATGACATTTTTACAATGAAAAACATTTTAACTGAGCACCTTGCTCAAAAACATGAGTACAGTATGGAGTCAGCTGCTACAGATTTCACAGCAGTAGCGATCCGTATTTATACACTAATAATTAGCATATTGTATCGCTTCCACAACAAGCGATGTAAACTACTAAGAAACTCCTGAGGCCAGACAGAACCGTCACGTCACAAGCGACCATTGGATCTTTAATGCACAGCTGCCATCAGCAAAAGCTGCACTCATTTTCCGGGTTTGCTTACATTTCGTTAATGGCGGCACATTTGAAACGCCCACATCGCTTGCCGTTCAACTAATACTATATTCCTGACAACATTGGGATGTCATCTAAGTTATCCACAACTTATCAAAACTATGCTTATAATTTAACCATGACATACAGCACACACCCTGTCACGCGCCGTGCTCCTGCAGCTTGATGCGTGCCACTCGGTCACTTAGCCCCCCACAAATTACTTCACCAGATGAACCCCCCAGAACTCTACGTGAGAGACCGTATGACGGGCAAATGCTACTCAGCCCATCGAGATCCCCCCCCCTCTCGTCGGCCTTCTTTTCCCAACAAAACGTCTTCCACCACCTTACCTCTGCCTTCCGACTGATACCTTATCTTGGACCCCTTACAAAATATCTTACCTTGTTCCTGTCTTGCAGACACAATCTTTGTCAAATATGTGCCTGAAAAAAAAAATTGTTTACATTATGTTATACTCCTAGGGACTGTCAAAACATTTCCTCATTAGAATGACAACATCATCTTGCATGTTTGCAAGTTCTTATTCGGAATTCTTCCATCTGAAAACACTCGTGTACTTTCCTATCGAATGGGCCCCTCTAGTAACCACACAATCAATAACATTTTATCAAAAGTTGAAACTTTTATTTCCACAAAAAGCTGCCTTGAAATCACATGAGTTTAAAGTAATGGTAAGGATTTCAACTGATAAAATTATACTATTCCTCAGTAGGCCATGGATCCAAATAACCATTCATAAAACTTATTGACATCTTTACAATTTTTTTTTTGCCAATAATATTTCAAATTTATTGCAAAATATTTTTTAAATCTGTATATTTACTTTCCAAATACCTTAGAATATACTACATATGTAGGGATGCTTTGCTGCTCTTTTATTTCCTTGGGAAACGTTTTAATAAATCTGAGAACTCCATACACAGCTTTGCTAAACATTCAATTCACAACATTTCAAAATTAAACCTTACAGTTTGGGATAATATGCAGAATATCATTCCATGAATAGCATGTCATAATATTCATCCAATAGTCAGAAAACTTTTAGGAAATGTACAACAAGTTATAATACAACTGCTATAATGAGAGAATAATTAAAAGAAAAATCTATATTTCATAAAACTTAATAAAGCACAATCTCTCTCTCACAGTGAAACTTATTTTGAGAAAGTAAATAATCCATTTTTTCACAACACTTGCTATCACGTTATTCTTAATAAAATTTTATTTCTTCACTTTATTAGGTACTCAAAATCTCTAAGGGGAGCCCAAACTCATCTGCCCTTTACGTGGCTAGAATGTCTCCAAAATTGTTATTGTAATGGATGTGTGGAGTTGACAAAAATTCCTTTAAAACATGGAACTGGTACTCTTTACACAAGTAAGGGGTTCAAGCAACATCATGGAAAACAAAACCCTGACGTCTTTCTTTTACGTATTTAAAAGAGCTGTCGTTTAAATTATGACAATCTTTACTTCCAAAAACGAAAAGGTTAGTTAAACAAAGTAAGTATATGAATGTTAAAAACAAAAAATTAAATCATGATGCCACTCCTGGAAATATCAAACCACAAATTTTTTTATAGATTAAACACAGGTAACAAGTTATATCGTTTATTACGTTTATAAGGAAAAAGTTTTGTTTAATTCAAGTACTAGTTGGTATTCTCTGTAAGGCTTAGATGGATTTATAATTTTGGTCTTTTAGAGAATATTTGTTGGTGAATTCACATTATGATTATGAATTCACATGATTGATTGGCCAATTAATGACTTTTCATTCACAAATACTGCTTCTTTTTACTGTTGTATCCTTTAAAAATCTGACTATGAAATAAGTTACTCAATTCAAGTAGAGCATTTAATACACAAGCAAATTACAAAACATTGATCACGATACTTTCGTTTTTTTTTTCTTTATGAGATTACATAAGAAAATGAGCATAACGTTTTCAGATATTACCACTAGATTTATCAATCAAGCATTATCTGTGCCAAGTTGTTAAACATCAGTTGCAATTTCCTACAATGTTGGAATATCAGCACATACCACCTGCATAAAAATTACATAACGAAATATTTCTTATACATTTCAAACACTTTAGGTCGTTATGGAATGGAAGTTAGGGAAAAGTTTGTATTTTACAGCTATTAAGTGTTTTTTAAATGCTCATTAGTTACTTGTGACTGCACTTTGAAAACGAAATGTCGAGTGAATTTAATCTTAGATGCACCTATTTCATTACTGGGATATCTAATTTATATCTTAAGTCAAATTTCCCGCGAAAAAAGTATCATTTACCTTAATCAAAAAGGATTTTCATTTCCTCAAAACTAGATTTTTTGCAACATTTCTTCTATTAATACATCCAACACCAATAATGTTTTCCTGAAGAATTTCACAACTTAACAAAACAAATAAACGTCGTAATTTATGAAAAATTAGCTTGTACATACAGGACCATATATAAGAACAAGTAGTTTTTTCAGGCATTTGTTCAGATATACTTATTGCAAAGCATTATACTTAAAGAATAACAAAACATGAGAAAACTGAGTAGAGTTACAGTAATAATTCAGTACAACAATATATATATATATATATAATAACCCATTTGAAAATAGTGGAAAAATGTTTCTTTAAACTTTGAAAGTGTTCGCTGAAAGTATGAGGTCACAAATAAGTGCATTTAATATAAGTGCACTGTGTAATCATAACTTCAGAAAATTTCAACGATCTAGACATCAAGTCCAGACATTATTATAATTTTCAACTTGAAAGCCCCAAAACAGTCGTGAAAAATAATATTTTTCTCTTTTTAATGTCTAATTTTTTGAAAAACTATTTTACATGAGAAAAAAAGTTGAGATTTCAAAAATTGTATGGGTTTTTTCAGAGTTATCAAAACACTATTTGACTGTATTTTTTTCCTTGTTTTATATAAATGTGAAATATGTTGTATATTTTAGAAATAATTTCAAATATATATACCTAAGGGTACCCAAATGAAAATATGTTCGATAACCTCATGTTCACACATTCTTAGTTATAACAAATCAAAAAACTTTTAAATTTAAAAATACTTTTTTGTAACTCTAGAGAATGTTTAAAGTATCATTTCAAGGTATATAAGAATAGCCAGGAAAAAAATATTTCGATAAAACAAAATATATGAACACATTGCTCTATTTTTAGTTTTTTAACTTTTAAGCATAATTTTTTGCCTTTTGGTACACTTGAAAAAAATGATTACGTGTGTGGTTACAAATTTTACATACTTCTATGTAGGATACCTGTGTATAAAGTGAACCTGACTGTTTTTAGTCTAAAGTGTAGAATATAATTTTTTTTCTTAAAAAAAAAATAGTTTCATGCTTAAAAATAGGGGGAGGGGAATTAAAACTTTCAAAATTACAATGTTTTATTAATTTTTTCAAAGAAACTATACCAATATTTTACTGAAAAAAATATGTTCACTATATTTCCTGCGTTGTTTTAAATATATGGGCAAATAAATATTTAACATATTTAAAAGATACTTTTTTTAAAAAAATGGTACCAAAACATTAAGTATGTATTATGAGATCTCAAAAATTACATCCAACTTAAATTAAACAGAATTTTTTTTTATTTGAACAAAGAGAAAATTAAGTTTGTAGTTTTACAGAATGAATCTAGTATCTTTGTAAAAAACAAAGAAATCTTAGCTCTGTTGGAAATTTTCAAACATACGTGTCCCATAAACATAGTATTAATTTTAGCATTTTACATTTCAGAGCCTGTCCCGATTCCCTTCAGAGAGAAACGGGTAAAATAATCGTGAATGTAGGTTTCTCGTCCACAATAGAGTGTGAGGAATCCATACTGAATATAAATCCTATCATAATCCACTGCTTGGCGAAGAATTTCAAAATGGCGCCAAAAGCGGTAACGTTAAAAAAAACGTTATTCGTCGTTAAAAAAAAAACTATAATCAAATTGAAATGTAAAAGAAAATACACAGAATTAAAAATATTAGAATCATTTATAAAATAAATAATACGCCATTCATAATTATTAAGTGAAAGAACTACATTTTATCGAAGCTTAAAAAGTTATCGACGCTCTTTGAGATTCTTATAAAACGGTCACCTACCTCTCGACAATGGTTCCTACTGCAGAGCAATCCATACAGTCTTTCGAAGAAATGGTTCGGACATTATCAACTTTCTAAGTAGGATTTCCAGATTTTTTAGTAGTAATTCCGAAATACAACTCTTGGCTGCAAACTCCATCGGCACGTTGATTCCGATTCCACTATTTCTTGGCATAATTCATCGCACGCATTTCATTTGAACGCTTCCGTTTGAATAAGGAACCGTTGCTGAAAGAAGTCCCCTGTAGTCCGGAATGAAACTGCAAACGAAAAACATGGTTAAAAAAAGATCCCGAATCTTTGACAATAATAATTTGAAGAAAAAAATTATACGAATTCTGGAATAGAATGAGCGCTCCGAGTATCGGTCGATAATCTCAAGCTGCAGAATATTCTGAAATGTGCGTTCCGAGTCAACACGATGATTGATTCGCTCCGTCAGACTGAAAAGCCCGCCATTTTCACAATTCTACTTCTCGTCCCCCACACCCGCCGAATCGAGCGGTTTTTACTACAGCCGCTACAATTTAAGACGTACGTTTTATACACTGAGATACAAGAGTTAATAAAAATGGTCACTGGGAAAAATATTAAAATTTTTTCAAGAAAGACAAAACGTAAAATAAAACTGGAAAATCTTTAGCCTGGAACACATACATGAAGCCTTTAATAATTAAAATTGACGAATTGCAATAATTCATTTACATGAAAGAATTAACATGTTTTGTTTTACCTAAATGGCTCATAATTGTTATAAAAATTAAGTCAACATTGCTGATTCTTATTTTTCAAAATCATTTACGCAATCAGATCGTAGAAAAAAAAAACCCGTGTACCTCATCAAGAAACATTGCACAGCTCTTTTTAGTTTTGCACTCTTCCAACTCGAGAGAAATCCGAAAATTTCACCGGGTATCTCCTCCCAGGAACGATCTTTGGAATATTGTTGAAAGTATGGAAAATATTCACAGCAATGAACGACATGCACTCAAAACAGTTTAAATATCGATAATTTTTGTATACAGCATTCATAATATACTTAAAAAAAATATATATTTTAAGAGCTCGTCAAGCAGCGGAAATGAAACATTTTGAAGAAGTAATTGAAAACTAAATGTATATCTTAAAAAGGTGCACCTCTAACAATATGTTAGAAATACTTCTAAACAATACTTACCTTTCCTAAGTTCTTATATGGGAGTGTTTTTCCTGGTAATAATATCTTTATGTTCCTGGTATTTGGGTTCTTTAAACACAGTACAGAATTTTTACCTTTTGTTTCAAGTATCCATTGAAGATTCAAAAAGATACGTTTCCGAAGAATTTACTTACCAGTAGCTTTGATTCCCAGACAAAAGAGAACTATGATTCGACATCCTCTCCTTCCGAAGACTTAGAAATAACTGAATTCCACACATGTGCGCATTCTAAGATTTTAATTTACTGCGCATTATGTAACGAATTATTTGAAACGGATCCAAAAAAGTCGCGGGACATTTCAATAGCTATGTCAGCAAAAATTCAAAGTTGAACCGGAAAACCCTAAGGAAACTGTTTATTAAATTTCCATTGGCTTGCGGGTGAAAGAGCACGGCACGTGTGTCTCCCGCAAAACTTCACTGTGCAACTTTTTTTGGCACTAGATGGCAGCACGAATGAAAAATATTCTCGACTTTCTTTTTTTAAAATTACATGGAATGTGTGGGAGGAAATCAAACAGAATCGTTAATGCGGGGAGCGTGAATACTAATGTCGCCCTGTTCAACTACACGAGAGCTTCAGGCGACTGTTACTGCTCAGAGAAAAAAATACAAAGGGATAGCTGTAGTGAAAAAATACTTGTTTCAATAGATATAAGAAATTGACCAAATTTTATCGGCAGTACAAAACAAATCGAAAAGAGGATTTTTTTTCTTTTAGAATATTTTTGGTACAGAAGAATTGCACATTAATATTTAAAAATTTAGGGGAAAAAATATGAACAGATATTTGTATTTATTGGGCTTTGTCATTTAAGAAACAACAGATTTTTCCTAAAAGTATCATATTATGAATACTTTTTATTAATAACCATTACAAATTTATTAATTGCTTCAGTTTTAAAATTGAATTTGAGGTATATGATGAACTATTGAAACAGTTGAGAAGTTTCTTTTAAAAAAAGAAAGTCTAATGGGATAAAAACTTCTACACTAATTCTTTGAGTAGAACGTAATTTTCGAATTAATGTAAAATGTCATTGAAAGATATATGAATTTGAATGTAAGTAGAAAATTTGAATTTTTCTGAAAAATATATGCAAAATGAGATGTTATGAAATAATTTAATTAAATATATGTATAATTGAATTGCTTCAAATTTATAAAATCTCATTTAATTGTGTCGAAAACATATGAGATGAAACATTTTCACTTAAAATATTTTATTTTCTGTTTATTAAATGATGTGTTTGGAAGAAAGCAAAATTCGACCTATTCAAAGGATTATTTATCGAGACAATTTTTGTTGTCTATGAGTTTCGTTTTGTAATAATTTGCATCAACTGGGAGAAGAATTTTCGACGGATGATTTCGCTGATCTTTGCAGAATGGAGAACTTTATCATTAGGTAGAAATAATCCACTCCTCTCGAGGTTAGGTGAGGTCATACGAGATGATAGCACGCGCAATCAATTCAGATTACATATTTTATATAATTTCTTTTCTTTAAGTTGAATTCTTATTAAATTTTAAAATGCATTTTATGTTCCATAGATGGCACCACAAGACGGAAGAAACTTTCAAATACCATCAGTTTAATGTATGTAATATAGTTAATCTGAAAGGCAACAAGCATCACAGTAATATTCCCCCCCCCCTTCAAACTTCAAGATTTTCAAATTTTTCCTCTCTCAAAATCATTTCAATTTTCTCGTGAAGTCCTTCACGAGAAAGAGTTGCGTTATTGTGGGAAAATCACAGAGTTCTATCAACTGACGAATCTAATCCTAAGTGCATCAAAAATTTCTTAGGGGGCCCTCGAATCACTGATACGGCGGTAACTATTCCCCTGGTTCACGGAAATTTATCTTCTCATGAGGACTATTAAAATGAATTACTAAAACTTAAATTACGTCAAGTTTGAGAAGAATAAATACGAAAGACAGAAAGATTTTGCGTTAAAACACGATCAGAAGAAAAAGAAGTTTGGAGGAGTCACGAGGAGACGATCGGAACACGAAGCGGAAGAAATTTCACTCGGACCGGGAGCAGGTACGGATAGTCACGCTCTCATATGGGTCGAGTGACCGGAGGGAGATGTAAACAGACATCTTAATTTGAAATTTTTGAGACCATTTGCTCGAGCGAAAAATATTAAATGGAAGGTACGATTATTAGGAAAGTAACGTCGCTAAATCCAGGCAGACCAGATCGAGAGGTGAAACAAAATTCGACGAATATTTAGACTGAAACCAAAAAAAAAAAAAAAAAAAATGAAAGAAGGGAAGGGTGGTTATCATTTTTAAACCAGATTTCAGGAGGAGGGGAGCTCGAAGGAAAAGTCCCAGAAAGTAGACTGACTACAAGTCAACCTCGGTGGTAAAAGTGACTCTTCGTGTCGCCATCTGCTGGGAAAAGGAGCACCACAGATACTAAAATAAAAATTGATAACAGAAACAAGGAGATTTAAAAGTCAAAAATAAAATTTGAAAATTTTCTTACGTGTTATAAAATGACCATGAGCTTTTTATAATGAGTCGGTTTTTGTTTAATCTGTCGAGGCTGAAATTCCTCACGTAGTTTGAAAGCTTGGTGTAGTGGGTGTCGCACACTGTACACTCCGGAATTTCCGAAAAAATGAATCGATTTTTTTCCCACCTGTTGTACACACACGACAGACAAAATAATTTTCTTTCGTACCTAGTGCAATTTTAATGCCCAGCAAGACGCACGCATGCTGCAATATATATAAGTAGAGGGGTTTTTTTTGTGATACTTGATATTTTTTGTAAGGCTCACATCGTATGCAATTAATTTAATTCGAATTAACACAACCCTGGGATTTATTATTAAAAATAATAATGGGGTCTTCTTTTATCTCAGAAATTTACAGAAATACTGCACATCGATGTTTGTTTTTAGTCTACCGCTTAAAAAGGTAATACGGTTATCTCAGTTATATAAAGCAAACTATATGATTTTGTAGAGTTCGTTAACTAAAAATTTAATAAAATATGATTTACTGAACTAATTCAATAAGACCGAAGAAAACTTTTCCGATATAAAGCGCAAATATAAAAAAAAAAACCCAGTATATTCAATTTTATTGCATACAGAAATTGCTCTATTAGAATTTTTTAAAATGATCTCCAGTATGGAGATCTCGAAAAACTGAGTTGGCTCTTTCATTAATTAGAAACTAATCTCATACATTATTTGATCAAATTCCCCCAGTTCCCAATAAAGTAAAAATTAACCACCTTAATTTTGCTTCCACTCAAAAGAGACCCAGAGCTCTCCAATATCAAATTTTTCTGCAGCTAAAAACTTCGGATCAATTTATTAATCATAGGGGACTCTAAAATAAGATTTAATTTTCCTTTTTTTTTTTAAATTTAATTTTTCTGTTCTGAGACTTTTGTTGCTTTGCTCAGCTACCAGATGGCGATACTATTCATTCATTTTGCTTCAAGAAGTGCAAAATAAAATTCACTTTCTTTAAACATGAAAAATTAGAAATTTCTAAGTTATCTGAAGGTTGTTCCTCGTATTCCTGGCCTTGGCAACAGAGAGCTTTCCTAGGCATCAGCAGCCAATTTAAATGTGTTGTTTTTAAACATAAATTATTTAGAAAGATGTGCCATTTTAGTTTGATTTGTCTATTGTTTACAGTAAATTTAAAAATTCATCACGTTAAAAAAAAATAGAATGGGCTCTAAAACATTTTTGTGAGATTATTTCTTTTAATTTTCAGCGTGGATTTTTAAAACAAGATTGCTTCAATGAACTTAATTCCGCTGTTCGAATTTTCAATCGTTGATAAATTACTTTCTAGTCATCCAATCCTCAAATATATTTTTTAAAGCTTGAAAGGGATGGCACTTGTTAATACAGATTTTTACAAAAATCAATTAATGAATTTAATTTTTTTTAATGTTAAGCTTATTCTGCGTTATTTCCATCGTAGTTACAACTAGCTGCAAGAGATGGCTTCAGTACGTTTTTCTAACAAAGTAGGAATCGACACTAAAGAATTTTTTTTTGTATTACTTGGAAAAAAATTTAACTAAAAAAAATGAAACATATGCTTGTTCATTTAAAAATAGGTGATAAAGTGACAAAAAATCATTAAAAAATTGTAACTAGAAATATGCAATAGAGTAGGAGTTAATGGAGGCTAAACACTACATTCTGTAACTTATTGAGTCACAACGAATTTTATATAAAACAATTTATAATAAATGAAATTAGCTTTAACGTTACAAAAGAAAATTAAAAAATAGAAAACTCTATGAATATAAAATCGAAAGATAAACATCACTACAACAAATATAACGTTTTATTTTCATACTAAAAAAAACCTCAAAAAACCAAAAACCATAATTAGATTTTTTTTCCAGATCCCAATCGGCAGAATTTATAAACACAATTTAATTTCATAAATACTTCTCTATATCATTGCTACATGGCTTATATTTTATTTCAAAATATAACAATTACTACAGTTTAGCACAAAGGATTTCTCTGAACAGAATTTCTGTAGTTCACGATATAAGAAATTCAGAATAACGCTCTGTAGAGATAATAAATTGTCAAAATTCACTCAAATTTGGCTCATAGGGCAACTATGCTTTCCGGATATTGATTTGATGCTTTCCGTCTTGAAGTTGCCCGCCGTATTATTATTCGAGACCGACTGCAGTCATCTGATCCAAAGTGAAATAATTCTTGATTTGTAGCAAATATATTCAAATCCAGTTTAATTAAAATATACAGATCGGAATTTCAGAATTATTTAAAATAAGTGTTATGTGGATTCTCTTCGGTATACAAGTAATGTTTTATAAGAAGTTAAAATAAAAGCATTTACAATTAAATGAAATTATGATTTTTTTTAATGTTTGTAGTTTACACAATTTACATCCCCCTTTATAAATATGTCCTAGATAAAAAGAATTAAGGTTAAAAATATTTTTACATATCATTTTGGCTCAGTAAATACATTGTCTCCATTAACGAACTTTTAAGACATGTCGGTTTTCGATGGCGATGTACGCATGATGTTGCTGAATTCGATCTCGATCAAATAAAAGGGTGTTAGTAGGCAATGGAGGTTGAATGACTAATTAACATAGAACATAGAGCCGTCAAACACGCTTAAAAGTCATTAGCAAAAACTGCTTGTGACGGATACGCGACCTTCTAATTATTCCTCTTGAGGAAACTTTGGAGCTAGCTTTCGCTTTAATTCACAACCATTCTTCAAGGGGAAACTTTGATATGTAAATTAGGTTGACTATATAAAGTCAAAAAGGTTTTGTAAATGTAAGATAAAAGGAGCAGAAGAACGGTTGCGGTGATACGTAGGTGAGATATAATTCATTATCACAACATGAGTTAAGGACGGAGTTTGCCACTATAATAAATTAGTGGATTGAGAATTTTAATCTAAAATAGAATGGATTAGATAATATTAAACAGATTACTTGCGCTTGTTTACTTAGTGTAGGTTGCTTTTTTTTATATCATTCTTAAGGTGTCCTCTTGTAGTTTCACGTGTGGTTGACTAGTGTGTTTGAATAGTAATAAAATTATAATTATTATGGAAGTTTCTGGTGATACTTTGTTTCTCCCCACATCCTTAGGTAGGCAGGACGTGAAGGAGCGGCTTAAAATAGAAGTCGCTCACAAGTTATGAAGGCTATGATGTCGAATGGGATTAAAAGGAGCAATAAGATATAAGAAATGCATTTATGATATATAAAGCATGTTTACAATACAAACAATGCATTGCAGATTGATGTCAGAGGTGCAGCGATAAGTGATTGTCTCAAAAATTAATCAAAGTTGCAGCCGTGGTCATAGTGCAGCCGACACTGACGAACTAAGGATTGTCGGATGCGTTCAAGAAAGTCCTGGGTGCAGGCAATGTCAGCTGAAACGAAGACGATCCGTACTGAGTGGTTATGTACTGTAAACACCACCGTTTCAAAGATAAACAATTTCAGGAAGCTTCAGAAAAAGAAATCCAAATAATTAAGGTCCAGGAAGCGTGGAGGCCAAGAAAGCAGTCCGCCGTGTCCAATCCACCTCCCGGGATTATAACATGGAGGTGATTACGCACTGCAACCGAAAAATGCGCCGGTGCACCATCGTGCCTTAACCATACATTCTGGTACACTGTTGCCCGTACTCCTTTAGCAACTCCAGGAGAATGTGAAGTACCAAGAAAGGTATTTGGTGTCGATGAGTCTTTTGTGCAGTATATGTATATCCCGCATTCGTTTGAGCACTCCCCTCGTCTGACACATCCTCCTCCTGACTACTAATATTATCGTGATTTTAACCGTCTGAACATGATTTAATACCTCATGTTCTATGAGGATTTGACGTCCCCATGTTGCCTATTATCATCCATCAGAATTTTTCGGTAAATTGTATAATTCCTTGTATACACTTTTAACAACTCATGGTAGCAGCCAATTTGATTTTGTTATTTACTAATACAACACTTGGAAGTAACACGAAGGCTATCCTTAGAACGTTAAAATATTAAGAGCACGCAATGGAGTAAATTTCCGTGAATTAAAATCAAATTAGCATGTATGTATTTGTTTGAGCATGCGCAGTGGGCACCGCCTGGCGGTGATTAAGTGTATTAAGAAAACGAGCGTTGAGTCTCAGTGAGAGTGTGAGAGGGAGATCGCACGAGCGAGAGCGAGAATTACGGTGCCCATCACAGTGTTCCGACATACGCCCCGAGCAACAGAGAAGACAAATAAAGATATATTTCACCAACGCAGTCTTATTACTGAGAGTGTGTGTGAGAGAGAAACACATAGGGACCATTACCCAACATTGAGTGGTCCGTCCAACAAGCCGGAGAAATGAACATCCAAAGTGCCGTGAGTAGTGGTCTTTTTTGTTTTGTTTTTATTATAATAAATTGAGGACTAAATTAACTTTAGAAAAATGTTTAAGAACTGCCGTAAGGAAGATCTTCGTATGGTTGCTCTTGAACTTGGTGAGACTCTTTCTGAAAAAGTAACTATAGTTGAGTTAACAGAAATTATTAAAGAAAATAAATATTTTAAGGAGGATGTTGAATTTGTTAAAGAATTAATTCAATATACCATCTTAAGCGTTTGCGCGTCAAAAGTATTTTTCTGTATTATTAAATCTAAACTACAATACAGACTGAATATATCACTACTAACGCTAGAAACAGAGTTTAATAGAATTATTATTTATTACGATCTCTCTCTCTTGCACATCAAATTAAGCACTCTTTGTCCCTTTCATGCTATCTCTGCCCCCCAATTCCTCACCTCCCAAACTGAAGTTCCATCTAACAAATTTCGCCTACTAACTTGCATGACACCTCCCCTATCGAGTACAACTCGTTGATTGGGCAAGCCGTCTGTTGACCCAATGAACAGAAAAATCTGCCGTTTCTCGGCAACTGGTATTTCAACCCGTCACCAGAGAATACAAGATAATGCAATATATCCCAAACTCCCAGCCCCAGTAATTCCTTTATGGATATCTGTCAGTTGAATACCGAAGCTATGATAAGAAAAAAGGATCTTCCTTCCACCCCGCCTTGCACTATAAATGATTGCAAAAAGCATAACATCCCCCCTACTGTTGTAGATGAGGAAACTGAGATTAAAACTCAATTAGATGAAAAAGTTAACGAAAATGAAACTAAAAGTAAAAGAAAAAAACAGTAAGAAATTTACGAAGGAGACCAAGAACTACCTGGAAGAATTCGTCTTCCTTAAGAAGACTGCTAGCCCGGATTCCCCAAATAAAGCTCTCGCTCCCATAGAAACAAACAACAGCTTCTCAGACTTAGAACAAGACGTAGAGCTACCAAATCCTGGAAACGCTGATCCCCCAAGGAAACTAATGATAAGCCCAGATCCTCTTCCCCCCATTATGCGAAAAATAAAAAGCAACTACAGAGAGCACATTAAAAGCCTCACTGCAAAATTCCCCAACCTAATTTGCAAATCTTCTGATGATTTTATTGAACTCTTCACAAATAACTGTGACGAATATTGTTGCTTTAGTCACGCGTTAGCGGAGAATAAGGATTACGAATATTACGTAGTCAGATAAAAATTAGAAGAAACAATTAAAGTTGAGATCAAGGGACTGCCAAAGAAATTTGTAGCAATCTTGAAGAATTAGGCTATGTAGTTGACAGTTGCAGCAAAAGGTCTCTAAAAAGACCAAAGCACCACTCCCATTTTTCCAAGTTACTCTGACCGGAATGCCCAAAGCAAGACTATGTTTAAATGGTGAAATAGGGTTAAATGCAAGTTTGAGTAGAGGGTTTCTCCACAAAGGGAATAGCCCAATTCTTTAACTGCAATAACTTTTTCCATACCGCCGCTAATTGTCACCTCAAACCAAGATGTTTAAAATGGGGAAAAAATCACTTGACTTGCGACTGTGACATAAAAAATGGTCATGAAAACCCATTTTACATGCTGCATGATATATTAAATGCACACAGTTGCCAAAACTTATAAGAAAGGTTCCTCCCACCCCAAAGCAAATAAAAACAAAAATACACTGCTGGCCACTGTAACTGCAACACCCTGAAGGAAGCACGCAAATAACATGAAGTTTACAACATGCATTAGAGCTGGTGAGATATGCAAATGATTAGAATTTCAGCGCAGATACACATCACACACGCCTGTGGCGCCACATCAAAGCGCTATTTAAGGCTTGGAGATTTCGACGATTTCAAGTTCGGCAATTGTGTTTTTCTTGTGGTTTTTTTCAAAAAAACGATCAGTTATGTCTCGTAGAAAGCAACAATCAACTTTTGATTAAGTATCCGAGTTTGACAGAGGAAGGATAGTGGCCTACCGAGATTGTGGATTATCTTTCAGGGAAATCGGTAGTCGCGTGTTGGACGAAACCAAACAACTGTGCTGCGGATATGTGACCGTTGGATGCAGGAGGGTACGACGGACCTACGTGGTCGATCGCATCCACCTCAGTGCACCACTTCACGTGATTACGGGCAAATTGTGCGCATAGCAGTGACGGATCTCTCAGTTACATCACGAACCATAGCACAGCACATTGAGTCTGTAAAGCCTCATTAAGTATCTGCGCGTACCATTCGACGCCATTTACTGCAGAATGGTCTGTCCGCAAGACGTCCATTGCTTGGTCTAGCCTTGAAGAAGAACCACAGACATGTACGCCACCAATGGTGCGATGAAAGAAGGATGTGGGTGTCAGAATGGAATGAAGTTGTCTTTACTGAAGAGTCACGCATCTATTTGCAACACCACGATGGTCGGATTCGAGTCTGGAGACACAGTGGAGCGAGGATGCTGAACCACCGCGTTATGCACCACCACACTGGTCCTGCAACTGGTATTATGGTATGAGGCGGTATTGGATATCACTTTTGCATTCCACTAGTACACATTGCCGGTACTTTAAACAGCCAGCGCTACATCTCCGAGGTGTTGGAGCCAGTTGTCCTTCCTTACCTTCAGGGCTTGGCCACAGCCATATTTCAATAGGATAATGCGCTACCACACGTGGCATGCATTGTCCAAAGGTTCTTAGTTAATCACCAGATTGAATTGCTTCCCTGGCCGGCTCGCTCCCCGGATCTTTTGCCGACAGAAAACTTGTGGTTCATGGTTGCTCAACGATTGATCCGAACTTCCCCAGCTCCCACAACAGATCAACTTTGGCAACGTGTAGCAGCTGCTTGGTCTTCTGTACCCCAGGAACTCATACAAAGTCTCTTTGAATCAATATCGAGGCGTGTGGAAGCGGTGATCTCCAACAATGGCGGCTACTCTGGCTACTGATTCTGGCAGGAACCACACTTCACAGAAGTCTATAAATTTAATCATTTGATGATTATCCAACATGTTATCTACAAAATAAATTTTGCTGTGCTATCTCTTGTCTTTCTTAGTGTTGCATTTATGGTGGCCAGAAGTGTAATTCCTTTAATAGTAACAATGTAAGAGAAAGTGTATCAATCGCTAATGTTACCAACCTCCCAACTCACACGTTAAAACGTCCCCAAAGTAACAATCAAAATTGTGAAAACTTCCGAGGATTGTTTGCCAAGGATAACAATGTATCCGTCCTAATTCATGCCCTCGAACTCTTTTCAATTATCTCAGATCTCATTAAAAGAAACCCCAAGCTTCTAAATTTACTGACTAAAATTAAAACTGCCGTAGCCTATCAAGAAAAAAAACTTGTCTTCTTCTGGAAGCAAGGATAGAAGACCCATATATAAATTTTTCTCCTCGACCTATAACCTAAAACCTCTCTTAATAGCACTTTTTCTCCAAATTTTTAAGTTCCTTTTAAGTTTTATTTCATTCATTCTATATACTATTTTTTTAAACTTAAAATTTTTAAACTTCCATCCAGGGAACTTCCAAATTTCAACAGCCTGTCAGAAAAGAGTACGAACATTCTCGTCGGAGCCTCAACATTGGCATGCTCTTTCCGAGGTCACGCATCCTGCTTCTCAGCCAAGTATACAACATTAGCCTGAATCAGGACCATGTAGAGGACTACAGATTGCTGGCGCAATCTATATACCTTATTTCCCTAAATCACCGACAATCATCAGTTGGCCTTTTAATAATGATTTCTCTTATCACAACACCTTAAAACAACATCAAAGGCTCCAACAATTTTAATTTAACTTCCAGGGTGCAATGTTTAATTTTTATTATGTATTCGTGTTTAACTTTCAACTTTTAAATTCTTTTATTTTATTATTTTAAATTATCATGGCAAGCTCTCTATCTTTTAATGCTCAACTCCTAATTTTTAATATAGGGGATGAAGACCTCTTCGGGGATCATGTGCACCAATGAACATTCTACGGTTCCGTTGATTAAGAGAAGAAACATAAAGGAAAAATAGAAGGTTCAATTCACTTCAGTTGCAAAATATCTATGAAAATTTCGAAAAATGATCGCTGTTTACTGGTAGTATGAAAGGAGTAACAAAAAACAGATAAATTAAGATCATACAAAATGACATAATAAAATTAGATCAAATCTCATACTCTAACAACACTTTATACAAACACATAACGTTGATCGGAAGTTACATAAAATTTTATGTATATTTATCTTAGAACAAAACCGAAATTATATCAAAAAGTTGAGAAGGAAATTGGTTATATAAAATCAAACGTATTGTCCCACACACTTCTTTCTTCTTAAATTCTTTCAAATATCAATTATAATTCATATAAGTACTTTAAAACGTTATTGTACAGAACATTAATTTTTATTTGGTGTTTTTAGATACGCAATTCATGTCTTTGACTTTTTTCTTAAAAAATCACAATAAAAAGCAGTTTAAGATTCATAACTTAACATTTCGAAATTGGTGGTTGTTTTGGCTAATGCCACCTGTTTGTTGGGGGTAGATCGAGGCCCACAAAATTCATTGTGCAGAAAGCTATGTGTACGACTGTCGTTAGCCATAGCTTTGAGCGAAAACAAGTAATAATACGATTTGGTTTGGTTCCACTCCTATTTTGAGGGAGAACATCTTGGAGGTGATTAGAGGCTCTTCCTACCTCCCATCCTATTCCATCAACCTCACAAGATTTGTGGCTCGACAGCTAATACGACAAAGACTCTATACATTTACAAACATCTATGCCTTCTCCGGGATTCAAACCCAGGCCCCACGGCACAACACTCGGTGCTACTAACCACCATATCAGATGTGCGATTGAACGAACTGGCGAAATGATCTTCTGAAATCTTATAAAATTATATAAATGAACAAAAAAATGAAGTTAACATATTTTCACAAGAATAACAACAAAGTTTTCAATTTAAAATTGGACATTGTTCTAAAATCAGTGAATTTCCGATCACCAAGATAAAAAATGGTAAAATAAATTTGTTTTATCATGTATATTATAAATTTTATAAATAAGTGTTTGACTAAAATTTTAAGTTATAAGATAAAGTGTTTCATCAAACATGTTTTTCGAAACATTCTAAGTTACAAATTAGATTTTTAAACTTTTTACCGGTATGTCTGACAGCGCAAGATTTAAGAAATTGAAATTTGTGCATGCTCTCCATGTATAGCAAAAAATTGAAGAAAAACTATCTTTCTCTATTCATCTCAGAAAATTTATTTGGCAAATTGTGATTATTTATGGCTTTTGAACATTATGCTTTCTAAAAAAGTATCATTTGTTCTTATTTTTTATTAATTCAATTGATACTTTTTTTCCCCATTTTTTAATCCTTTTCAATTGCATCTGGTGTTTTTACCATGTTTATAACTCAAAAATAGAAAAATTTCTAAAATTATTTAAAGTAAAAAAGATACTAAAAATATTTGCTGCTGTATAACTTTATTCTATGAATTGTGCTGTATTTCAAAGATAAATATTGCTTTTTTATTGTCATTAGATTAAATATAGAAAATTTCATTCATTGGACATATTTAGGGTCCTTGAACAGCCAGTTATGCTCATTATTTTTCCCCTTTAAAAAAATGACGTTTCTTGTTTAAATAAAGCACACCAATCACCTGGTAATGTCAGAAATAATATTTAAAAAATTTATAACTTCGAAATGTAAAAAAGCATATTTTAATAATTTTAAGAACGTTTTGTTTCTTTGATACTTACTTTTTGCTAAAAAAAATTAGTAGTCTAAATTGGATTTATTAATTGACGATGCAAAACATCTGGACGTAACATAAATCTTATTAAAATAATTTTAATGTGCTTAGAGAATTAATAAAAAGGTTTAATAAAGGGAATAATTGTAAGGTATTTTTTTAATCAGTTGTAAGAATGTTTTATTGCTTTGAAACTTATTTTTTACAGAAATAAATTTGTCGTCTGCAGATAATTTATTAATTGACGGTAATAATTTCCTTTCAAACAAATTATTGGGGCAAATAAGTTCGTGTAGAGTAATTCCCGTGCTACTTTCACGACTCTTTCTTAGCATTTTTCTCCTAACAGTTTTCTCCTAAAAACTCTCTATTTCTTTGTTATATATAATTTTCTAGGAATTTGGTGGTTAGCTGTTTTAATTCCTTTATAACTTTTTTGTTGTATTCTTACAGTTTGAAAATTCAAAAAAATTAATTTTTGTGAAACATTATTCTTAGAAGCACACAAATATTGTTTCTTACATTAAAAGTCATTTTGATTGGATTAAATATATTTTTATTTTATAAAAGTCTGAGTTCTGCTAGTTTAATTGAGACTAAAGAAACTAAAGATTTAAAATAGCAACGTTTGTGCTATTTTCTATTAATAAATTTCAAAATACATTGACGGGAAAAAATCTCAACACCAAGAAAATCTTATTCTAGATAAGCGAAATTTGGTAGGCGAGTTTACACTTCTGAAAGTTGACATCATTCAAATTTCATGCTTCGTACTTCACTGTGGAGTTAGTAGCGCCACTCAGAACTTAATGCATGCTGCGAAAGTCACGAGCGTTATCTGTCTGTGAAATTAGATATATTGAATTGATGTCAACCAAGAAGGCCTTTAAAAAGACGAAGAAGCTATTATCAGCAACTCACTGAGTTTGAACAAGGTCGTGTAATAGGGTTAAGCAAATGTAGATTTTCTTTCTGTGAAATTGCAGAAAGACTTAGCCATAATAGAATCACTGAACATTCTTTTAGAAAGCATTATCCAATATAGGGTGCTACCTCAAGAAAATTGGGTTCCAGGTGGCCACGATGCATCACTGAGAGGGAAGATCGCCCTATTTGGTCTGTGTACGGCTGTGGTGCATCACACTGCGTCTGAAGCAGAAGTTCAAGTTGCAATTGGTACCACAGTGACACAACGAAATGCGAGAAATCGGTTACTTCAAGGACAGCTCCGAGTCATGTGCCCTGTAGTGTGTATTCAACTGACTTCAAATCATGTTTTATGACATCAGTGGTTTTAATTCAGAGCTCATTAGAAGATGGAAAAGAATTCTGTAGTATTTTCTGATGAAAGCTGGTTCTATATCTTGGTGCTAGTGATGTTCAAAAAAAGGCCAGGTTAAGGAGGCAGCCAAACTGTCTGCGACCTAGACACACTAAACCTACACCTGGTGTCATAATCTGTGGAGCAATCTTCTAGTACAGCAGTAGCAATCTCTTTGTTATCCCAAACACACTGACTTTGAATTTGTACGTCAGTCTGGTAATTCAACCTATACTACTGTCATTCGTAAACAGCATTCCAGGGGGGACTTTTCCAACAGGATAACTCTCATTTTCACACCGTTGCTGTCACGCAAAGTGCTCTACAGAATGCAGACATGTTATCCTGGCCTGAGAGATTACCAGACCTGTCTCCAACTGAGCATAGGTAGGGTTTCACATTAGACGCGACATTTCATGAATCATCCACAGCCTCCACTGGCAGCCACAATATTGACACAACAACCATGTAAATCCATACCACAAAGTGACATCCGGTACCTGTATGTCACAATACACGCAAGCTTACATAATTGCATTCAAAGTTTTGTATGTTATTCCGGCTGTTAATGTTATTCATTTAGCAGGACCGTTCGAAATTAACCGGCAAACTACTTTGCAACAATGATGCGTTGAATGAGATGAACAGACTGAGAAACCTGTCCAGCGATAACTAAAAAGTAAAAAATAAATTAAAATTAAAAAAAAACTTTTTTAAAACAAGCTTTTATTTAAATGCCCTAAAAAGAATAAAATAAACATTTTATTTAAAACATTTTTCACTATCAACTTATAACGTCATTACACAATTTATGAGATACCAAAACTTGCCACGAGATTTACCAGTGTAGATAAACAAGTAAGGTTAGCTTAAATAGCTTGATCTGACTAATTTTAATTTTTAAAAATTTTTAAACTAAGTAAATACGATTACTTAAATTTCGGGGACAAGCTTTTATATCATACTAGCTGTTACCCGCCCGCTTCGCTGGGTATTTCATGATGTTTTATAAATTCTTACTGCTTATATATATGTATAAATTATTGATATCTAAGTCCTAGCATTATGAATTCGATTGTATTGAAAAATATACTTATACCTTTAACTGTCGCAAAAAAAAGGGCAGAACTCACTTAATTTGTATTTTCTAAAAATCTCTAAAATTGAAGTATAGAATGAATGATATTTGCTCTTTCGTAACCCAAAAACCAAGTGGATTCCCGCAAAACCAATTTTCGGTGGATCTCTACTCCGTAAATTGAACATGCAAGCCAAATTTCAAGTCTAAGTCTAACAGAAAAAAAGAAGTTTTACTATCAATATCCCCGTAATCCCGTTGAGAGCCGTTTTCCAAAATAACCGCTCTTAGAGGATTTCAATTCAACAGAAGAAAAATGCAAACCAAATTTCATTATTATAGTCCTTGTAGCTCGAAAAAAGTAATTTTTTTTGTCAATACGTCCCAGTAACCCCCTGCACCCCCTAAGAACTTGATTTGCTTAAAATACATTCTTAGTGGATCTCTATTCAACAAAAGAAACATGCTTAACAAATTTCAAGTATATGGGTCTAACAATTAAAAACATTAATTTTTTTCTGTAACTCCTCTTGACCCCTCGCAAACATCCTTAGGGGTCAATTTTCGTTTCACTCTTTGTTAGAGGAACTCTATTCCATGAAAGGAACATGCCTACCAATTTTCAAGCAGGATGATCAAATAGTTTTAAAATGGAAATATTTATCGATTACGCCTCTTAAACTCCCGAAATTAAACTTGGTAGTTGATATTCGCAAAACCCATTTTGTAGCGGTTCTCTACTTTACGAAAGGAATCTGCTTATCAAATTTCAAGACTGTACGTCTAACAGTTTAAAAATGGGGATAATTGTCTATAACGCCACTTGAGCCCACGCAACGCCACTTCTGGGTCTGTTTTCACAAAACCCATTTTGTAGGGGAATTGCACTCTATGAAAGGAATCTGCTTAGCAAAATTTGAAGACTGTGCGTCCAATTAATTAAAAATGCAAAAAAAATATCAATAACGCCCCTTGAACCCTCGCAACGCCACCTAGGGTTCGATTTTCACAAAACATATTTTGTAGTGTATTTCTATCCTATGAGAGGAATCTGCTTACCAAATTTCAAGACTGTGAGTCTAATGGTTTAAAAATAGAAATAATTATTTATATCTGCCCTTAACCCCCTGCAACACCCCTTGGGGGTCAATTTTCTCCAAACCTGTTTTGTAGCGGATATTTACTCCATGAAAGAAACATTTCTACCAATTTTCAAGCAGCTAGGTCAAGTAGTTTAAAAATGGGAATATTTACCTATTACGCCCCTTAATCCCCCGCAACGCCACTTACAGGTCTGTTTTCACAAAACCTTCTTATAGCTTATCCGTACTCTATGAAATAAATCTATTTATCAAATATAAAGATTGTGCGCCTAATAGTTTAAAAATGGAAATAATTATCTATAACGCCCCTTAAGTCCCACACCGCCACTTGGGGGCAATTTTCACGAAACCCATTTTTAGCGTATCTCTACCCTATGAGAGGAATCTGCTTACTAAGTTTCAAGACTGTACGTCTAATAACTTAAAAATCGGAATTTATAACGCCCCTTAAACCCCCACCCCCGCAACACCCCTTGGGGGTCAATTTCCTTCAAACCTGTTTTGTAGCGGATATTTACTCCATGAAAGAAACATTAATACCAATTTTCAAGCAGGTAGGTCAAGTAGTTTAAAAACGAAAAAATTTATTTATTACGCCACTTAAGCCCCTGCAACGCCACTTAGAGGACTGTTTTCACAAAACTTTCTTATAGCTGATGTCTACTCTATGAAAGAAATCTATTTATCAAATATAAAGACTGCGTCTAATAGTTTAAAAATAGAAATAATGATCTATAACGCCCCTTAAGTCTCACAACGCCACTTGGGGGGCAATTTCCACGAAACCCATTTTGTAGCGTATCTCTACCCTATAAATAGGAATCTGCTTACTAAGTTTCAAGACTGTACGTCTAGTAACTTAAAAATCGGAATTTATAACGCCCCTTAAACCCTCCGCCCCGCAACACTCCTTGTGTGTCAATTTTCCCAAAACCCATTTTGTAGCGGATATTTACTCCAGGAAAGAAACTTACCTACCAATTTTCAAGCAGGTAGGTGAAGTAGTTTAAAAACGGATATATTTATCTATTACGCCCCTTAAACCCCCACACCGCCACTTAGAAGACAGTTTACACAAATACTGTTTTGTAACTGATCATTATTCTACGAAAGGAATCTATTTATCAAATTTAAAGACAGTGCGGCAAATAGTTTAAAAATTGAAATAATTATCTATAACGCCCCCTAAGCCCCTGCAACGCCACTTGGTGGTCGATTTTCACCAAATTCATTTTCTAGCGGATCTCTACTCACTGAAAGGAATCTGCTTACCCAATTTCAAGATTGTACATCAAGTAGTTTAAACATGGAAGCAATTATTTATAACGCCCCTTAACCCCTTTAACGCCCCTTGCGTTTCGAATTTCGGAAAATCCGTTCTTAGCTGACGTCTACTCTATGAAAGGAACATGTCTACCAAATTTCAAGTCTGTAGGTTGAATAGTTCCGGAGATATCGTGATTAGTCAGTCAGTCAGTCAGTCAGTCAGTCAGTCAGTGAGTGAGTCGCTTTTCTCCTTTATATATATAGATAAATTGTGTAATTTCGTTATATGTTGACAGTAAAAAAGGTTATAATGGAAATGTTTATTTGATTCTTTTTAGCACGTTTAAATAAAAGCTTGTTTTTAAAAAAGTTTTTTTTTAACTTTTAATTTATTTTAACATATAACACATCTACATATAAATTACTTACACTATTTTAAGAATTCATTACACAAAAATTGTATTAATATTTTTTCTATCGATATGTATACAAATTGGTTACTTGAAGCATTATTTTTATGATAAAGCACCTATCTAATAACCATTCCTTAATTATTAGATCATTAAGCATCTATTAACCGTGGTAAGTCAATGCCACATCAAAGTTAGAACAAGAGCTTTTTTTTTTATCTGTCGAATATATATATTGATTCTCGAGTCATGCAATAAATTAATATTTGTCTGAGATGGAATTACGCATCACACATATTTTATTAATTAAATAAAGATCTATTTAATCTGTGGAATTCTGAAAATAACTTAGGGCTTTATTATGAAAATTCTTGAATTAATCACTGATCAAATAATTTAAATATGCCACTATATATTTTTGTCCATTATGAATAAAAGATAACTTAATCAAATGCGTAAAAATTGTTTATTAGCTATTAAAATTCATCTGAATGATCTGAATTGATTAATTATAACAAAAATACAAGTTAATAATAATTTCTTAAACATTTTCTGTTGAAAAGTTAATTTATAATTACCTTTTCTTCCTTCAATAAACTCGAAAGAATTCCATTCACAAAATTCCTTTTTCTGTAAATTTATTGCAGAATTATAATTATTGCTGATCAGTGGAATATTTTTCGCAAAATTTGATTATTATTAATTAATCATTTGATATTTCCGAGTTTTAATGTAGTGTAAAGGAATTTTTTCGTAGCTTGTCACATTTATTATATGTTTAAAAATGATTATTAGCATTACAAAATGCTAAATAAAGAAGCATATTAATATATTTTTTTTATAAATAATTACGATAGTTGCCGATATATTATTTTAAAATTTAATTAAATATTAAACAATAAACACTGTCTCGAGAATACATGCCATGCTTTTTGCATTTAATATGCTTGATACATTTTCAATTACGTTCAAAATAGTGATATGTAAGACATTTCCTAAAAATCTCATTTATTATTTATAGCTTTTTAAAAAAAAGTTTTCAAAATAATCAGGATAGATTTTAATAAGAAAACACAGTTATTTATAGAGAATTTTATATTTCATACGGACACTGAACAAATTCAGTTTAAATTATGTGTAATATATAATTAACCAGGAAATACATATATCCATTTTTAAACTATTCAACATTTTTTTTTGACTCTTAAGTTACTTTTTAAACAGAAACTTTGCATTTTGGAGAATTTATTATAATATTCCTAGAGTTTCCAGAGAAAAATTAAATAATTTTTAATGTGTTACTTTTTTATCAAGACAAATACAATACTTAAAATTTTCGCAGTATTATAAGAAACAAAAAATTTACCTTAGATAACAGCGAAAAAAATCTCAAATATTCAACTTCAAACATTTTAATGGAAAAATATGAGGCAAAGTTTTGAATATGCTTTTAAAACAATGAAAATTAAAATAATAGATTTTTTAAGAATATTTCACTACAAAAACTGCATCAGCAGGATTTTTAAACTCAAATGTGAAAAAAGCCCCCCATCCGGTATAGTGGTCAGTGAAGCTGACTGCGGTGCCGTAGGGACTGGGTTCGAATTCCGGAGAAGGCATGGATGTTTGTGTTGTAATCCTTTCTTCTGTCTGTGTTGTGCACCCTCGTGTTATACATTGTGTGGTGCACGGGGTTTATAAATGTTGAAAAAAAATTGCCAAACAATTTGAAATTTAAAAAAAATATATATTTTAGGTTTAGATAATATTTTTCCAAAGAATTGATAGAACTGAATTTGAACAAATGCATGATCTTAAACATTTTCATTTTTTAAAGACATCAGACACTACAGTAAACAAGTTTAATGTTTTGATCAATTTAAATTTACGATTCAAAATAAATATACCAAAGTACTTAAATTTAACTATAATTAAATGAAATACAGAAATCGTTTGTAAATATATGAAGAAATAAATAATAAGTGCATTTGTAAGTAAATTATCGAAATGACAAGTTTTTTTTTTTAAATAATTGTTCGCATATTTCGTTAAGAAAAAAAGTAGAGATATAATTTAAGGAATGAATAAAATATTGACGACAAATATTGGTTCCAATTCGACATTATTAAGTAATTTACCATAAAAGCCACCAGACATTAATATATGAGAATTATTATCGCGTAGCAATCAAGCGCCGAATTTCGCATCACCTTATCTAAAAGATTTTTAACTGCTTGTCTCTAAAAAAATGGATTCCATAATGTAAGCTGAATCAACCATTGATCAATTTTAAATATCTGCATGGAACAGAAGTTTCATGTATGTTGAAAATAAAATTCAAAAAAATATATATAATTCTGCGTTGGCGTTTTTTTACTTGAATGCAATTAATATTTTATGTGTTTGTTATGAATAGCTTATTGATTTCATGACGAATATATATATATATAGTTACAGTAAAATAAGTTTAACGTGCGTGAAAACGCTTAAGAAGAAATATAAGGTAGTACGAAGTAATACAACACACTCGACAAACTACTACGTGCTTCAATACATTTCTATTCTCTTAACACGAAACGAAGTTCACTTAACACGAAAAGATCTCCCTTTTGGGAATGAATAAATTACAGAAAACATCAATGGAAGTTTGATAAAGTTTCTTTATTATTTGACGGTCCTATGTATCACTTCGGAAGCAGATAATAATGTGTGTGCATCCCCCAATAATGACAGACAAATACATTTTGGAGTTCATTCAAAGCTCAAAAAATATCCTTCATGAAGCTCCTGATGAAGAAAATGAAATGAATAATGCGGCTGCTATTCCCACGTCATTCGAAATAAGGAACATCATAAAAAGTACATACAGTTATTCAGGTGCCCATGTTGAAATGTATAACAAAATGGACTACACCCAACAATTTGTTGGCAATATGATGCTAAAAAGACAATACAAAAAAATATCAGTATACTTTCCAAAAATTCAATAATGGTTTTATTTTTCAAAAATTTGAAAATTTAATCTTTAATTTATCAAGTTCTTGTGAGTGTTTTTGTTCCAATGATTTTTATTAAATACATGCATATATACATATCTATGTAAATAAAATGTACTCTAATAAACTTAATTTTTGTTGAATATATGTTTCTTTTTTGCAATGTTCTTTAACACAAAATTCTTTTGACAGGACGATATATTTCAGTCTCCTCGGTTTCCTGTTAAGCGATTTTCACTGTATTTCAGCTTTTTGACTATTTTTAGTGTACGAGAAAAAGTTTCTTAAAATGCAGTTGAAAAATAAAAATTCAATAATAAAAGTGCAATATTCCGGTACTCAGTTCTGACTAACAATCATAATTATTAATATAAAGAGAGAAAATCAATTTTCAAAGAGCTTGTGTTTTATGTTTCCTTTCGTATCTACTTTCTGTATTAGTGTGTCAAACGTATCATTCGCACCTCAGCATTCTAACCCGCTCATCATGAAATACTAACCCGCTTCGCTGTGTATTTCATGATGCTGTCTCACTATATATTGCTTTTTAAGCTATCTAAGCTAAGTATCTAAGTATCAAGTACTAAGCTATCAATTATATTTAAATACATTCCTATAGTCTTCGATTATTGATTTAACAGTACTTACACTTCTATAACGGAAGTATATTTATATTTTATGGCACTAAATCCCCTACCTTGGAAATTAATTTCAGCAAAATTTACTTTAGAGAATGTTCACTCTTTTTGGGAAACGATTGAACAAACATATCCTGCGAATGAATGGCTCTTTATCTACAGTGGTGACTCATATCTGCCAGAAAAAAACGAAGGCGATGTGAAATGGTTCTGTCGGCTCTTTGAGGACTCATTGGCCGTAGAAAAAATTGCCATCAACTACGATGGCAAGATCTTGGCTGATGTGAAGCTGCAACGCAATTACTAGATGCTGTCCTAGCTCCTGCAAAAGTGGTCTCCTTCGACTCCCAAGCTGCAGTTTTAGCGTTAAGCACAAATACATCAAATGACTGCCTTAAAACAATTCAGTGCTGAGTTAAAATTGTGGAACTAATCCCATATGACTGGATTGTGACCTTACGGGGGTCCCAAGTCATTTTGGAATACCCAGCAATGAGAGAGCTGCCCAAAAAGCCAAGCAGGGAGCCGAGTCATCTCCACCGGAAGTCCCCTTCACTCTCAGAAGAGCAACGAGCATTATTTCCACATTCATTGACAAATATGCTGAACTTAGTGGCGCAACAGCCCATGCTGGCCTACTGTGCCCATTTCAGTATACGTGACATTGGGCCCTGAGGTGAATGAGCAGATGTTCTGGTCAGGTGGTCAGTCTGGCACGAAAGCCCCTATTGTTAAGTTCCCATGACAAATAGACAACCATTAGCCAAAACACCCCGTGCCTTAGAAAGTCATGGGAAACTCTGGTTGCTGTGGGTCCAATCCCGAGGCACATGGAGAAAGCCATGGCTGCTGTCCACTTTCGCCTGACCACCGGACATGACTTTTTGGGAGTATACCTCCACTGGTTTGCCCTGGCTGCTGACGAGGCCTGACTACAACTGTGACTTTGCTAGAATGGATGGCAACCACCTGCTCCAATGCACTGGATTCGATGAATGCCCAGCTGACGACATCATCAGTCGGTCCTGGGGGCTCGACATCAAATGGTCAATAAGCCAAGCACGGGCGTTGGGTAAATAAATAAATAAAAAAGCGTACTTGATAAGTTCCTATTCTGTAGTACTAATAGTTCAAAAA
>BMAO01030330.1:0-71484 GCA_019973975.1 Trichonephila clavata
AAGACAATTAGCTAAAAAATTTTCTGTAAGTTTTGTATAATAGTACACGTGTTTTAACCTTCATATTTATCAATCACTGTTTTATTACGAAATTTTACAGTTCCTTATGCGAATATCATCAGCTGTTTTTTAAGCAATTTCAAATAATAACTAAGATAAAGTACTCTAATTTCTGTAAAAAGTTAAAATATCTCTTATCTTGTAGGTCATTTCAAAAATGAGTATCAAAGAAACATATCAAAATTGAAAATTTTCTCATAAACATTTTGCACAAAATGGGCCCCTTTTTGTAATTTTAGTAAATTTTTACCAATTTTTTCCATTTTAGCGATAACAATGTCTTTTTATCTTTCTTAGATTTAGCATAATTTTTCTTAAAATGTACTAAATAAATTTAAAATCACAAAAAAAATCCCCACATCTCCATTTTTTTAAAAGAAAAGTTGGTGCAAGTAGTTGGATACCTTAACTGCAGCCCATGTTTTGCTTTTTGGCAGAAACTTTCTTCTAAAAAGCACATTTTTGTCAACAATAATAATGCCCATAAGGAAAAAAATACATTTTGCTTTTAAATGTGCAGATATAATGTAAGAATGCTTTTTTTTTTAATTTATAATAATTACGTGAAGAATCTTAGCCTTTGAACTTCTTTACCAAAATAACTATATATTTGAAAATTTAACCAAATTTTTACAAATTAAGCAACAAGTCTTGTGTCTTTTTTGAATTCAATGGGAAACACGTGAGTGTATTTATTATGTGACCATTATGAATTTAGTTTATTAGTACTAATTGAAACTTATTACTCAAATTACTAACAGTAATATAGCGGCGTCAGCACTTAGTGAAAACCCGCAAAATGAATTGTTCTCGTACTTTTTGTTCCTATTCTTTTTTCTTTTTTTTTTTTTATTACTTTATTTCAAAAACTTTTTTTCAAAATTGAACGAAAAAAAGGAAGTAGTAAGTCGAATCTAGGAAGCGTCAAAACTCCCTAACTTTCACAAAAAGAGAAACTTAAAAATTAAACTGATAATATTCTGAAAAGTTTGAAGTGGGAAATATGTATACATGTAAAAGAAAGCAATATTTAAATCACACGGTATCTTTTATCTTTTCACTTTTTCATTTCCCATCTTTTAGACAATTTGATTCGGTTTTTTTTTTTCGAAAATTATCGATGAAACCTATATTTTTAACTTGTGAAAAGAACAAGTAATATAAAAAAATTTTAGTCCATACCTACTTCGAATGGTAATCGAAATAAAAAAAGTATTTTTATGAAACGATTGAAAATTTTATCAAGATATATATATATTATAGTGAGAGAGAGAACTAATAGTAGGAATTGAAAAAAGAGCATCATTTGTCTTCATTGTTGTATTACATGCACACCCGGATTTGGCAAGTTTAGTTGAAAAACCCTGGTTTTCGATGACCTAACTTTTGTCATTGTATTAACACTTACATTGTTACAACAATGGAGACGAATCTAAGTTGGCATCGAAAACAAGTAATTACTTTTATTTAATTAATTAACTCGTAATTAATGAATTAATATTTGAAAAAACTGTGATTAACATCAAGTGTCATCCACTACAAGTTTTAAAAAAATTATTTTGAACTTGTTTGAATGAATAGAAAGTATTTTATTAACGATTGAAGATTGGAACGAGATAAATATAAAGAGAGAGTAAGCTAATATAGTGGGAATTGAATAATTATATTTCTGAAATAATATTTTTATATGTGTCAGTTTTCTTAGGTAATTTAAATGATCAATTATAATTTTAGAGCATTGATATTTAACAAAATACAGTAGAATGACTTAAATGGAGTTTATAAATAAAATTTGAGTAAAACGCAATCCCATTTTAATAAAAGCTACATCTTTCTTAAAAAGTTCAAAATTAATAATCCTTTTCTAATACATTTAAAGAGACAAGACTAACATGTATTTAAATTCAGGTATAGTTATATGTATAATTAAGTAACGAAACTTATATATAAGAAGATATTAACAATAAACAAAAATCCATGCTGACAAAAAGTGAGAATTTCATTTTATTTATGTATGTACAAATATATATCACACAAAACTTTATAATTCAGATGCTTATTTTAGCATTCAAAAGAAATAATTACTTGTAAGTTAATTTACTCGTATTTTTTCATTAGTATTCACTCTACAGATATAAACTTACGTCAATTTTTCAAAACTTTTCCCTTCAAATTAAAAACTATAACAATTTTTTTGAAAATAAATTGTTTTATATCATAATGTAACTTTAAAAAAAACACAAAATACACACAAAAATAAGACAAATTTATAAAATAATTTACTGTAAAAAATACCTGAAAGAGTTATCTACACAAAAGAAACATTATTCAAATTAAGTTGGTTTTTTTTAGAAATCCAGCATATTCTTAGAAGAAAAGATTTAAAACAGTTCAATGGCCTTTTCATTTAAACTACGTACATTTTTCATGGGTTTTCTTGCATTGTAAATACTCTTATGATTCAAACTTTTACTCTTTAAGTCTTTCGCTTCAGTAACTCTTCAAACAAATTACAAATATTTTTCTCAAGATAATTTTTTCTTTGTATTTAAAATTCTTTGACTTTGATACAAAAAATTATGTTTTTTTAATAAACACCAAACATCACATATATGATTTTTTTAACTATTAAAAGCTAACTTATATTTTCACAAACAAAAATATTTTATGAATATATTTTTCTCAAAAATAGTATTGTTATGTTATTTTTTTTAAATTCTACTTACTTTCTATTGTACATAAGAATTCTAAGCTAAAATTCTTTATATTATCGTATTAATTAATATAAACCAAAGTGTTTTTTAAATGCAAAATGAAAGAGCAGTGCTTACATGTGCAAACACGTATGTATAGTATATATATGTATAAACATCGAAAAATTTGTTAACTTAAAAAAAAGTTAGGAATATTTTTTGTAAATTGTGTGTTTGTGTGATATGTCCCCTTCACAATAAATTTCATGAAACTCTAAAGATAAGTTAAAAGTTTTTTGGCATGTTAAGGTATCCGACTACCCTAAAATTGTGAATTTTGCCAAAAATTGACAATTTTTTTATGATTTTATTTTATAGGCCATCTTATTAGCTTTATAAAAAATACCAAGTTTATCCTTTTCCGTTCACTAGAAAAGAAACTACAAGTGTTTTAGCAAAAGCAGATGCCATTACTTTAAGCAAGATGTCATACTTTAAAACCGTTTTACTCAAAATGTGATTTTTTGAAAATAATTCAAACGGGGTCAGCGATTGCTAAAAAGGTTGTGAAAATAATTATCTGAAATTTTTGTGTAAGTTCTGTATTATAGTAGAAGTGTTTTAACTTTCAGATTTATCTATCACTGTTTTATTACAAAAGTTTACAGTCCCTTATGTGAATATAATCCCTGCTTTTTTTAAGCAGTTTCATATAATAACTGAGATAAAGTGCTCTAGTTTTTGTAAAAATTAAAATATCTCTTATCCTGAAGGTCATTTCGACAATGAATAACATAGCAACACATCAGAATAAAAACATTGAAAATTTATTCATAAACCTTTGGTACAGAATAGGACCGCGTTTATGATATTTTTGGTCAATTTTTACCCATTTTTTCCCATTTTAGTTATAATAATTTATTTTTCTCTTCTTAATTTTAGCATATTTTTCTTAAAACGTACTAAACAAATCTAAAAACAACAACAAAAATCTACATATCTCCAATTTTTTTTTAAAAAAGTTGTCGCAACCAGTCGGATACCTTAAGCCCTATTAATCTCCGAATACTACTTAAAATTTCTATCAAGAAATCCATTTATTGGGATAATAAATCTGAAATTTATCTTATACAAAATTTCTAGCTGCATCAGTCCGTGCAATATGATTTGACTATTGCATCTCAGCCAGAGAGAGAGCTACTTATATCCACTTATAAAAGAAACATGTTGTTGATTGCATCTCTTTTAGTTGTTGATGACTAAGTCATGAGTCATAGACATTGACCAACACACATATACAATAAATGGCCATTTAATGGACCATCAGCGACAGGACCCATGGCCAGGTAACAAAGTAGCAATTAAAAAGAATTATGTGGATTGCAAAAAGCTTTACTTCCCGAAAAAAAAGACAGGAAATAAATTATAGTTTGAAAAAAACTAAAAAACACGCTTTTATACTGAATCGAACTAAAAAGTAAAAAAATAATTCTTAATAAAGAATAAAAGTATTAACGAGAAAATGAATTTATTGTGGTAAAAGCGTGGGGTGCTTTGTACTACATTTTTACACTAATTCAGCTTTTCGGAATAGAAGTTAGAAATTATAACAATTCATACATTTATAGAACACCCCACGCTTTTACCCCAATGACATTCATTTTCTCGTTATAATACTTTTATTCTTTATTAAGAATTATTTTTTTACTTTTTAGTTCGATTCAGTATAAAAGCGTGTGTTTTTTAGTTTTTTTTCAAACTATAATTTATTTTTCATTTTTTAGTTCGAACTACAATAAAAGCGTGTTTTTTAGTTTTTTAAACTATCATTTATTCATTGTTGAATTTATCCTTGGATTTGATATTTGAAGCTGGAATTAAGTGGCTGTAAAATTAGTCTTGCTCTTCAATGGATATTAATTAACGTGTCTGAAGTGTATTTATTCTCTCCGTTTACCAGGCCTCGGATGAGTCCCGTATCGTTATATTAGATACCGTCTCTTTTGAACAGGTCAAACAAGTAAAAGTGTGTAAAGAAAAAAAAGTTCGAATTAAAAAAATTTTTAATGTACCATGTTTTTTTACGGACTAAAAATTAAAAAATTCTTCCTTCTTGTATTTTGTTTTCTTTTTTCACATTTTCATGCATTGTCATCCACTTCCGAGCTAAGGTTCAAATTTCAAGTCTCTAGCTCCTCGGAAAGTCACACAGTTTAAAATCAATTACAAAATTCCACCCGGACAGATATTAAAGAAAGCGATTTAATAAAAAAAAATGATAATATTAAATGTCAATCGTTTTTTTTTTTCACCTTTTAAACGTGTTTCTTTCATGTTAATTCCGTATCATCATTTCTAAGCGTATTGCTTCATAAAAATAAAAAATATTTAGCGTTTAGAACGCAAATTATTTTTTTCCCACATGCACAAGACTTTTTTTTTTATTTTCATTTTCAGAAAAATGTTTATATTATGGTTAGTAATTGCTAACACATACCCACCCTCCACTATCTCAGATACAGAACACTTTTTTTTTATTTCTTTTAACCGCAAGTGTATTTTATACATTCATATAATTAGCTTTAAATTCAAATCACTCGCTTTTGGTTACACCTTATTCTTTTAGTTGATAAATCTGAAATTAGTCGCCAAATCTGGAAATGATGTATGAAATTAGTCGCAATATCTGAAAATGGTATATGGAACTAGTCGCCAAATTTAAAAATGATATATGCAATAAGTCGCCAAATCTTGAAGTGGTATATAGATTTCTCGCCAAATCTGATTTTCCTTATTCCTGACGATCCTGAAAAGGACAATGGAACAAAATTACGAAATTAATGTATTGTCATCGGTCCTTGACAAGTGTGCGAAATTTCAAATGAATCCGATCTTTTTAAGTAGGTAGAAATCTGTTTCTAAGATTCCGTTACATGCAAGTGAAACTTATAAAAGCGTGTTAAAAATCACAGAAATTGTAATACACATTATTAATTAACACATTATTCATTGTATTTTGAAAATTGATTTAGGCTAACAGTTTAAAAGCGGTTATTTATTTATTCTTGAGTCATTGTGTGTTTATTTTACTCATTTTACCAATTAAAATTATATGCCGTCTTAAATCACGTTAATTGAGTAGAAATACAGATATAGATAAAAAAAAATTATAAGTTTGAAAAAAACTAAAAAACACGCTTTTATACTGAATCGAACTAAAAAGTAAAAAAATAATTCTTAACAAAGAATAAAATGATTAACAAGAAAACGAATGTCATTGTGGTAAAAGCGTGGGGTGCTTTGTACTACATTTTTACACTAATTCAGCTTTTCGGAATAGAAGTTAAAAATTATAACAATTGATACATTTATAGAACACCCCACACTTTTACACCAATGACATTCATTTTCTCGTTAATAATTTTATTCCTTATTAAAAATTACCTTTTTTACTTTTTAGTTCGATTCAGTATAAAAGCGTGTTTTTTTTAGTTTTTTTCAAACTATAATTTATTTTTCATTTTTTTAGTTCGAACTACAATAAAAGCGTGTTTTTTAGTTTTTTAAACTATCATTTATTTATTGTTAAATTTATCCTTGGGTTGTGATATTTGAAGCTGGAATTACGTGGCTGTAGAATTAGTCTTGCTCTTCAATGGATATTAATTAACGGGTCTGAAGTGTATTTATTCTCTCTGTTTACGAGGCCTCGAATGAGTCCTGCATCGTTATATTAGATTCCGTCTCTTTTGAACAGGTCAAACAAAATAAAAGTGTGTAAAGAAGAAAAAGTTCGAATTAAAAAAAAATTTAATGTACCATGTTTTTATAACAAACTAAAAATTATAAAATTCCTCCTTTTCGTTTATGTTTTCTTTTTTAACATTTTCATGCATTGTTATCTACTTCTCAGCTATGGTCCAAATTTCAAGTCTCTAGCTCATCGGAAAGTCACGCAGTTTAAAATCAATTACAACATCCCCCCCCCGACAGACATTAAAGAAAGCGAGTTAATAAAAGCATGGTAATATGACGTGTCAATCATTTCTTCACCTTTTAAACGTGTTCCTTTCATGTTAATTCGTATCATCACTTCTAAACATATTGCTTTATAAAAATAAAAATATTTAGCAGTTAGAACGCAAATTATTTTTTTTCACAGTCACGAGCCTTTTTTTTTTTATTTTCCTTTTCAGAAAAATGTTTATATTATGGTTAGAAATTGCTAACACACACCCACCCTCCAATATCTCAGATACAGAACACTTTTTTTGTTTTATTTCTATTAACCGCAAGTGTATATTATACTTGCATATAATTAGCTTTAAGTTTAAAACACTCGCTTTAGGTTACACCTTATTCTTTTAGTCGATAAATCTGAAATAAGTCTCCAAATCTGGAAATGATGTATGAAATTAGTCGCCATATATCTGGAAATGGTACATCGAACAAGTCGCCAAATTTAAAAATGATGTATGCAATAAATCGCCAAATCTGGACGTGGTATCTGGAATTGTCGCCAAATCTGATTATCCTTATTTTCCTGACGATCCTGAAAAGAACAATGGAACAAAATTATGAAATTATTGTATTGTCATCGGTCCTGGACAAGTGTGCGAAATTTCGAACGAATCCGATTCTTTTAAGTGGGTAAAAATCGAGTTCTATGATTCCGTTACATGCAAGTGAAACTTATAAAAGCGTGTTAAAAATAAAAATAAAACAATGTCCGCGCGCGAGCACTGCAATACACACACACATCTGATTTTCGAATAAACGAACTCTTATTTGAAAGAAGTTTGAGAGCTAAAGGTCAGCATATAGCAAATTACATAATGTGATCAGTTAAATAAGAAATCAATAGAAGGGAGATATTTTATTTGAGTATCCTCACAGCATCTAGAAATAAAAGTAAAACAATATTTGTAAAGTTTTATTTACTAAAAAATTCTATAAAAATGTAATTTGTGAAAAAATATTTTTAGTCTTCACGGAATTGATTTTAAAAAAAAGGCAGCTTATTTAATAGTCATGGCTCTAACAAATTTTGAAAAAATTATTAAGTTTTCGAGATCGTATTATAAGAATTGTCGGTCAATTTTTTAATTTAATTTTCTTACAGATCCTGTCTACGAAAATTTTACTGAATATGTTGAAAACACATATAGCTTTATCTCTTCTTGAAAATTTTTTAATTTAGTCTAAAGTAAGTTACAAGTTAGGAGAAAGACTAATCTATTTTTTATTAAACCTAGTCTCACCTGTATTACACCAACCTCTATTTTGCAAATTTGTCTCTATTTTACAAACTTTTCCCTGAACCAGGAACATTATAATAATTTCTTCGTAAAATAACCTCGCAATAGTGGAGTGTATTTTCTATTTAACGAACTTTTTAATGAACTTGTGATTAGATTTTTTTTCACCGTATATTTTAAAAATATTTCTGAACATTTCAAATTATTTTTCTCTTTTAACAGATTTTGACTATCAGTCACCTTGAATTGGTTTTACCAAGTACCCCTAAAGCAATAAAATTGCCGTAATTTTTTATACAAAAAAAATCTCAAACAAAATTAACAGATTTTATCAGTAACCTAAGCTAAGGTATCCGACTACTTGCAAAAAAAAAATTTTTTTTTAAATGAAGATACAAGTATTTTTGTTGTTGTTGCTTAGTACATTTAAGAAAATTATGCTGAAATTAAGAAGAGAAAAAGAAATTATTATAACTAAAATGTGGGAAAAAATGGGTAAAAATTTGCAAAAAATAACAAAAACGTGGCCCATTTTGTAACAAAAGTTTATGAACAAATTTTAAATTTTTCAATTCTGATGTGTTGCCATGTTATTCATTTTTTAAATGACCTTCAGGATAAAAGATATTTTAATTTTTTCAAAAACTATAGTACTTTATCTTAGTAATTATATGAAATTGATTAAAATAACAATGATTATATTCACTTAAGGAACTGTAAATTTTGTAATAAGACAGTGATTGATAAATCTGAAGGTTAAAGCACTTCTACTATTATGCAGAGCATACATAAAAAATTTCAGTTAATTATTTTCAAAACTTTTGCAGCGATCGCTGGCTGAGCATTTTCAGAAAAAAAAAACACATTTCGAGTAACACGCGTTTTAAAGTATGATATATTGCTTAAAGTAATGGCATCTGCTTTTACTAAAACACCTGTAGTGTTTGTTCTAAGGAATGGATAGTAATAAATTTGGTATTTTTATAAAGCTAATAAGATGGCCTATAAAATAAAATCATAAAAAATTTGTCAATTTTTGGCAAAATTCACAATTTTAGGGCAGTCGAATACCTTAAGAGTGCATGGGGTAATGTAATGTATGCCGAAAATAACTGGCTATAAAGTAATTAATGTTTAAAGTTATTTGTAAGCTAAAATTAGAAAATATCATTAAATTTTTCACAATTTTAATGTATAGTTATTTTTTTAAAATTGAAATTACAGTGTATTTCTAGACAGTGCTTTTTGTCTCTCGCAGATTTTTTTAAAGGTAAGATATAGAAAAGAAATAGGTATTAATTTTTAAAAAATGCTACTTTTTTAAAATGTATAGTGTTTATGAATTTAAAATTTGTCATGTGGTTATTAAGTATATTAAAGGACGAATCTCTATTTATTTAACGAATTTTCCCGTAACGAATTTATTCTTTTTTTTGGGGGGGGGGGATTTAGTGACTTGGTTCTGCTATATTTTTTTTAATTAATTTCAATCCGAAGAAATTCCAGAAAAATATTGCTAAACGTTAATAGGACTATAGATTTGCTGTTTGTTGTTGTATTATAAGTTTCAATTAATAAGTTAAATCCTGGTAAAACGCTTGATCGTTTTTAAGGACAAACGTATTATCTCAAAAGATGTAAGAGGATATTTATTTAAAACCATTTATGATCTCTACTACACATAACAAGTAAATTAATCAACATACAATGTCGCTTTTCTTTATTCTGTAAATATCAAGCATCATTCAAATACAAAAGAGCGTCTCCTTAATATTTATTCACTTATAAAAATGTACAAATTGAACTGTTAGATTGTTTCATTATTAAATTTATGATTGAAAATTATGCAAACATATTGCACTTTGTTTTAAACATATCTAAAAACAAATTTCTTAAAAAACAATATGCGCACTAGTTTTTCTTTAAAACAAATGATACATACTACAAATAAATTATACAATGCATTTAAATTATAACTATTCGTATTGTTCAAATACATATAATAAAATATCAAAAATCTATAATCGAGGTCTCAGATACAAATTGAGTTCAACTGAGAATAATTCTTTTGTATGGAAGCAAAATAGAATATCCGCTCCATTTTCTAACGCGAATCGTTTTTCGTTGTGAAATTGTTCTTAACCATTACTTATCTGTAAAACACTTTAAAATTATTGCTTTCTTTTCTCTTTAAATACTGTGGGACATACTGTTACTTCGCGTAATATCGTAAAGAACCTTGATCTCAAAAGAAGTTATTCTCATGACATCCTAGCAAATTAAGAGTTCTATTTTTCGAATTCCAATCCAACCAGTCCAAGAACAAGACTTGAAATTCAAACGGAAGCTGAAACAGTTCTTTAACCATTTTTTCTCTTTATTTTTTATAATGTTTTGGAAGTTAAGTGTTTTTCATCGAACAGTAAGTTCGAGAGAAAAAATTCGATCCAAATTAAATTTCTAATAACAATTTTGAATAAATGTTTGCTGAATTCCACAAGAATATTCAGGAGATATTTTAGGCTTATATTAAATAAATTTAATTCGAATTCTAAAGAATCTGAAAGAGAGTGATTTTATGCAATTTAAATATATAGCATAAATTTTATTTATGATGTAGCACACACACGTATACGTGCATGCGTGCTGCGTGCGTGCGAGACAATGATATAGTTACTAATATTTATAACAAACGAGAAGACTTTAAACTCATATTACAAAAGTACCACATTGGGAGAGTGATGTACATATTTCTATTTACTGAAATATTGTTATTAATTACACAACGCAATAAATTTCTAGTTTCAAAAAAAATCAGAAATAACAAAAAACTAAAAGTTGTATTAAATACTGCTTACCAAAATACCCAAATAATTTTATTAATAGTTCTATGAATAAAGAAATTCTAATTTAAATTTTTTTCAGTTTTGATTAATGTTTGTTCATCTCTCTATTATAGAGAAATTCTGGCTGTATATATATATATGTAAGGATAATTAAATTAGACCTAAAATTAAATTCCCTATACAACATTTAAATTTATTTTCCGTTACATCTTCAAGTCTGAATTTAAGCACCCACTTATTTCGCGGAACAGATGGCCTCAAACAGAACCCTTCTATAATTACAGATCATTAATTTTTATAGCCTCATATGTCATGCTTAACTCTCAAATGTAACTTCGCTCTAAGAAGTGTACTTAGGTATATATATATATAGAGAGAGAGAAAGAGAGAGAGAGAGAGAGAATTTGCTTTTTAAGCCAACAAGAGAGTTATAGGCCTAATTCATGACGGTCACATTATACATGAATTCACTCGTTTTCAGTTCAACTCAAAAGCTGATTTTCGAATTTGATAAATGGGTACAGGTATCTAAGTATAAAGGTTCTTCAAAAGGTTTTCTAAATAAAATTCTAAAATTCAGGAAGTTTTAAATCAAATTTATCTTTATCACCCTACATGCGTTAACACAAATATATACCTTCTAAAAAGAAATGTGCACTTTTTAATGCATTAATTAATTGACTGAAAACACGCGATTCCTTTTATCATGTGAAAATGACGTCACATAAATTGAGCCCGTAGTTTTAATTTCAAATAAATGGACTAAATTCAGGTGACGTCATGGTCACATGATGACTACAATCAAGTGTTTTCAGCCAAACAATCCTGCGCTTCACTGTTGAGAACATTTGCTTTTGCAGGAATTTTCTCCTAAAAAGCTCATATTTCTAACAATAATAACGTACATTAAATAATAAAATGCACTTGATTTGAAAGTTCACTTATAGTATATATATATATATATATATATATATATATATAACTCTGAAAAACTTTTGAAAAATCTTAATACTTGAACATCTTTACCCAATTTTCAAATTTGAACTTTTATCAAAATTTAACAAGTATAACAACAAGTTCAAATCTAATGTCGATTTATTATCAATTCAATGGAGAACACGTCATTGTATTTATTATCTGACAGGGATGAATTTAGCCCATTGGTCAAAAAATAACATTTTAGATTTCTTCCATTACAATCCATGCCTACGTTCGCCAATAATGTGTGAGATTAGTTTTATTAATGTAATATATCAAAATGAAATTTATTTATAGTGATTTATTCGTGTGAGGTATTTTGTTAATATCATAACTGTTTGGTGTTCTGAAAGAAAGATCAATTTTTTCACAGTTAAATATCATATATTATGATTCAAAACCATTACGTAGTGTGACAACTTAATTACCAACCTCGTCATCTGACTGTGTATTTTTTTCCTGTATTACACTTTTTTCGTTTTTAGGGAATTAACTCAACATTTATTTCTTAACATTAAAAATAATGTTACAATGAAATAAATAGAGGTTATTTGTAGAGGAATTTTATAATCATTCTCTTAGTCAAATAATTCTGTTTTAAAAGTATGTATTTCTTAATATAGTATGTTAACTACGTCTATATTTAATCTTTTCAAGTAGGAGGAAAAAAAATCAATTTTATATATGGATAAAAGTGAACAATAAATAGCTTACAAACTAATAAATTATGATATAAGTACTTAATAAGATAAATAATTGAAATAAAATACATAACTAACATATATATATACATATATATATATTTACGAAATCAAAAAACTTTAATCGAGGCATAATGGTTTAAAATTTAAACTGCTCAATTGTCTCTCCAAAGAATACTGAATCAATCTTTATCATATGGAATAGAAAATTTCGAAAAAAAAATTAAGTACATTTGTTATCTCAAGGATCTTAGATAGATGATCTATCGGGTTTTTTTCAGATAAAAATACCGGATGGGTGTGTATGTATTATTGTACCTCATAATTCAAAACAAAATGTGGGAGGAATATCGTGTATATAATTCAACTAGATCATTTCTTTTACTTTTCGGAATACTGATAAAAGTTTGACATCTCGTTTTCAAATATATCATCTGATTTTTTGTTATAATCTCTGATTTTTTTTATCACATTAAAGAATTATCTCTTGCAAAAAAGATGTACAATTATTGACTAAAAAAAGTAAAAATGTTAAAATTTTGGATAAAGTTTTTTTTTAAAGTTTTCTAAAGATTCATATTGACTCATTAAATAATATATAATATATGCAGCAAAAAAGAAGAGCTTTGAATGTCTTATTGTCGTGCAGATCCTGACTAACATCAGCAGTACCAGTTAAAATGTTCCAATGAAGATTTACATTTTTAGAAATAATTATTTCGTTTTAAAAAATTTATTAAACTGCAGCTTTTTTTATCTTATTTTGTCCCAATAGTATATGCACAAATAAAGGAAAATTTTAACCTTGACATTATGTTTAATCCTGCAATCATAGTCTCCAGCCTAAGAGTTTGCTTTTGTATTACTGGCACTTGTGCTTTGTTTTTGTCTTGCCATTTTCTCATTTATATTACTTAGCATTAAGTAAGAGAATCATATAGTAATTTAGTCAGCTATGTGTATGTCTATATATATATATTATATATATAAATAAAAATAATAATATATATATATAATAGATAGAAACCAGATTCTAAGAAATATTTCTATAAAATAAATGGTGGAAATGAATATTGTACTAGATTTTATGAACATATATATATAAATGGATATTTGTATATATGACCTTCCTTCATTCAAACACCATTTAACCGATCACTATGAAAATCGGCAGAAATATGTATATTTTGAAGAGAAGATTTTTGTGTTATCCTCTTTGTAGCTCTCCACCAGGTGGCACTACAGCATATCAACTTTTACACCGTTGAATCAATCGCCAAATAGCCAACAGGGTCGTTAAAAGTGATGTCAACTTGGCTCTATCGCCAACATTTCGCTAAGTTTTTATTGAATCGCTATTATAAAGCAAGGAACGGCATTGCTTGCGAATATTACATTTTTAACATAAAATAAATACTACAGAAAGTAATATTAATGTGTTACACATCCAGATATAAATTATTTCACTATTTTAAGTATTCATTATACAAAATTTGTAGCACATGTTACTTTTGTAAAGCAGAGATCCGCTTAGGAAGGTGTTTTCAAAAATCAAACCTCATGGGAGTTACGGGGGCGTTATAAATTTTAAAAAATCCTTTTTATCAGCTGTTGTACCAACAGACTTAAATTTCAACAAATATACTTTGGTTCAGCTGAGATATGCAAAAAAGCCTTTTTTTTTTGTTTAATTTGCAATTCCCGTAAAATTAACTCATTAAAAACTTCTTTATCTTTCAATCTGTATTGTTTAAGGGGACATGGTACAAATTAAGCAAAAATTTTTAATTTAAGGCTTTTAAAAAAATTTTTGGTTGCCTCCTATGTGTGTATACCATGTAAAACATATTTTGTGCTCAAAATTTCATAAAAATCTAGGAATTTAATTTTTTAAGGAAAAAGCTTCAAATTTGTGAAGTGATTTTAAAATGCTACTCCTCCTACAAGAATTTACATACACACATAAATTTTTTTTAAAAATACTTTAAACTATGCGTAACAAAAGTTGGTATGGTTTTTGCGATAACATGATTGGTATGCGTACAATATTTCTTTTTATGAATACGTATTGAAAATTCCTTAAAAAATGTACAAATTCTGAGTTCAATTATTTTTTAAAAAATAAGTATTGTTTTGATTCAAAAATGCATACCAACTTTTGTTACTTGTACGATTGGCAATAGGTAAAAATAATTCAAAGCATTTGGCACAATAGAAAAAAAAGCCTTAGCATTTTAAATGAAGACAAACTAGTTATTTTATCTTTCCGAGATAAGTAAGTTTAAAGTTTTGATTTGCCATAGGGATGTGAATAAAAACGAACGCAAAAGCTATCATATATATATATATATATATATATATATATATATTCTGTGTCTTTTTAGTTTAGAGCTTTCAAAGCTTGTCAGGTTATAGAAAAGTATATGAAAAATAATTTAAGTTAAAAAAATTAAATTTGATTTTTTGACCGAATTTTGTCAGTTGAATCGTACTGTGTCCCCTTAATTTTTCAATTCCCCCATACAAAGAATGGGTATACCAGCTAGTAGGTATATATAATTTGTTATACAATAATTTAGTACCTTTTATTAAAAGATTTTTCTTGCAATATCGAAGTAACGATTCATCTCATAGACAGAATTCATTCAATAGTCATATACATGGGGATCACATAGAGCAGCGGTGGCCTACCTTTTTGTGAAGAGTGCTACTATCTGATAAAAAAAAATTATGCGTGCTACTTTAAACTTTTCCAATAAGCAACGAATATGAAAGGATAAGCAAATGTTACTTATAGGCTTATTATGAAATTTTTATGCAATAGCACAAGTTTTATGCAAGTCAAAGTAGTGGGAATTAAAAACAATATAATAAATTAGACAAAAGAACAAACTTAAGTTTTATTGTTATTTTTTTTTGTATCAGTCAGCTAGGTTAGATATAAAATAAAAATGAGCAACCAGAAAAATTTAATTCTGAATAATTATTAAACAGTCAGTACTTTCTTAATGTCGTTTTTCCAATTATAGAATTTTTACTGAGTATTCAATTTGTTGATTTCTTACATTAGGATTAATTCTCGAAGATGCTAACAAAATCGGATTCTTGCAACAGTCTCTCTTTTCCGTTTTCTCCGTTCTTCTTAACAAATCAAAAGTTTGTTCACAAAAATAGGTATATGATCAATCAGGATTGGAGAACAATCTTTTCCTTGTAATCTTAAATTTAAATTACTTAAATGTCTTATAACATCGGTAAAAAAAAAGCTAAATCTCAAAGCCTATCTTCAATCTTAAGAAGCAAGCCCTCCCTGTTGTTTTCTTCCAAATATATTTTAAAACACGCTTCCTCAAATTCCAGAATCTCTCACGAATGCACTTCGGAAAACCAACGCACACAAAAATGTAGGAGTATTGTCTACATTATAATTTTCGTAATTTAATTCATTATATTTAAAATAAATTCTGATGTTTTGCTTCGTTTGAAACAGCCACCTTTCAATAAAACAGTAAAAAAATTTAATTGTTATATCTTTTCAATTCTTTAAAAATTTTCAATAAGTCTTCTCGTGCCACTCTTACAATTCAGCCGTGCCACGCTGCGGCACACGTGCCACCTCTGACATAGAGTAATATTTCTTAGGTCTATAGAAATTTCAAGGACTTTCACAAGAAAAAAATTGTATTCCGAGAAAGGATGATATAATTTAAGGTGTTAATGGTAAAATATTAACAACCAAATAATTTAATAATGATAATGAGGGGGAAAAAATCATTGCATAACTTTCAACTCTATTGAAGGAAAAATCAGTCTATAGAAGGAATAAGTCATTTCCTTTTTTAATGAATAATCGGTATCATTGTGATGAAAATTATTGTTGTTGCGAACTGTGTTCCTAAAAGTACCGGCAAGCAGATTGGTAGCGCATGAAGAGACCAATTATCAGCTGAACCCCCACGTTAAAATAAATTTTAAAAAGTTAATTCCCAGCCCATTTTTTAATTTACATAATTTTGATGTGAAACTTCTTTACGGACGGGAGTGAATGGAAAATTTACCCAGTTTTGCGTAATAGTGAAAAGGTGAACGGAAGTAGTGATTCCCCCATCCCCCCGAAACGTCGCCATAGTGAGGAGATAGCGAGCGGGAGGTAAAGAGAGCGAAGGGATACACCACGTGACTTGCCTCATATCCTTGAAATAGTTGGACGATTGCTAAGGGGGAATTGTGCATCAAAAGTGTATCTTGCTGCTATGGACGAAAGGCGCTTAGGTATTGGTGACATTAAGTGGGTACCCTTGCTACTCTCGTAACGAACTCGCGTGGCGTATTTTCGTAGTTTTTATGTAATAAAAACGTGCCGTTTACAACGAATAAACGCACCCAAAACATTACCTTTATATGGCTCTTCCCGTTACAGGAGTGTCTGGGGCATTGTGTGTATGTCACTAACGTTCGCGCCAGAATCACTACAGATAGCGTCTTATAAACAAACACAGTGACTTCTGTGAGTGATGCTTTAAGTTTATATTATTAATTTTTATTTCCATTGAATCAAAATAAATTCTGGTCAGATAGCCAAGAACAAATGCAAAAAGAGGAAAAGAGTTTCGTGAAAGAAAAAAAAACTAACAGCAATTCCTGGCGAAAGTTTATATATCACCAGGTAGTTCTGTCGCAGCTTTTATCATCTTTATCCATAAAGTTTTAGTGCTTTACACATCAGAGGCTGCTGCAATCATTGGATCCGATGATGATTAAATGCCGACTATCTTAACTGGAGACTTTAATGTTAATTTTGCTTCAAAAGAAGCAAAGACACTCATTGAATTCTTGAAACTGAATTTGACAATAAATACTGATTCTAGAGAAGGAAAAACCATACACAGAACCACGATTGATTCAGTTTTCTCACATTTTCTTGATTGACTACAATCGAGGATTTTTATATCCTACTTTAGTTACCACACACCTATTGTGTCTTGGAAAATGATGATGCAGAAAGTTGAATAAAAATATTTTCATACAATAAATGAAGTTCGAATTTTATTTGATTAATGTTATCTAAGCAGTTTAATATAATTTGATCTATTCATGCATTTACGGCCAACGTCACCAAAGAAGTTACACTTCTATTGCGTGGCTTTCCACGTTCTTTTTTAAAGCTTTTATAGTACAATTCCATATTCGTATCAAATATTTGACGCGCGAGCGCGAATACGGTTGAAGATAATTGTACAAGTAACTAATATGTATAAATATATTGTATCTTGCAAAACAAATATTTTATCACATTGAGATTTTTCTTTTCCAAATTTATAACAATGTTTGTAAAGCATATTACACAATGAAATGAAATAGTTATTTGTTAATTGTTTGAAAAATGTATCCTCAAAATAAACTCAAATAAGTTTTGAAATCCGAGTTATTTACTTTTGTGTGTTCGGAAAAAATAAAAAATAATGAAAGTTTTATTTATATAATATAAATTGTTCATGATGAACTTTGATTTAACGTGGTCTTTATATTGCTTTCTTTTCTGTAACCTTAATTTCTAAGGACATGTTTTAAAGTTTGAATTATACCTGTTAAAATAGAGCACATATTATTATTTCTTGTCATTGTGGCTTTACTATTTTCTTATTGATGCCAGAAATTCTCATTAAAGTTGTTTACGATTGAATTTTAAAAACAATTGATTATCCATAAGCTTGTAAACAAATTATTTTATAAAATTGTTGATTTGCTAATATTGAAAAAAAAACAATAAAATTGATCACTTGTGAATTTGTCAAACATGATGTCAAAACAAATCTTTGAGTTGAAAAATATTTTCTTTCCTGCATTTATAATAAGAGAATCGGAAAATTCTAAATAATAGAAAATGCTTTTTATTTATCTGGTTCTTTCTTTGTTTTTGATCAATGGGTTCCTAATTGTTTTCGTTACTGTCTATGTGTTTGTATTTCATGTGAAACTTCACATTAAGTATGTTTAAAAATTCGGTATTCATTTTTCTTTATTTTATTGTTTTGCAAGTGCTTGATTTTAAGTTTATAAATTTTCATTTTTAAAAAAAAAAATGTTGAAAAGTATAACAAAATAATGTTTAATTTGGAAATTTAAGAAAACAATTTTTTTTAAATTCTCTGGGGTTAAATTTTGATATTTTTAGTTTATAACACTCTAAAACAATTTTTTGAAACCAGGAGTTAGATTGCTTGTTGAAATTCTCATCACCACGAGCAAATTCATGTCAGTCAACTTGAATCTGTATTTATTCTTGTTGATCTTTATGCAAGAAAAACTCTTCCCAAATATATTTTTACCTAAATATGAAGAACATTTTGTCAATTTGATTTTCTGACTTCCTTTGATGGACCGCAAAAAAAGTCTGTGGGCTGCTATTCACCCATCCCTGCTTTAGTCTATACCAGGGGTTGGCAACCTATGACATGCGTGCCAGATGTGGCTCGCGGTACAATTCTCAGTGGCACTCTGCACTACTCTACAAATTTGTAAATTTTTAAATGTATGGAAGTTGATAAATTTTTAATAGGCAGTTACGTAATTACGAAAAATTTTGAAAGATAACTCCAAAGATAAATTTACTGCTATTTCGTAAATTATTGAATGTTATTACTGGAGAGATTTGAAGGAGAAAATTGCATGTTCTTTGCTCTTCGCTTTCGGTTCTACATGTCTAACAAAAAAGTCTTTCCTCATATGAAAAATATTTCGAGTCCCCGAATAAATTGTTTAACAATGAATGCTCAGAATCGTGTCAAATTAAAAATCACAAATTACACCCCTGATTCTGTGGTATGAATGTAAAGAGGTGCAAGCACTAGTCTTCAATTAAAATGTTATTTATCTTTTCATTTAACCATAATGATGGGAAATACTTGTATTTTATGTTGTCTACTTATTTTAATAAATGTGCTAAAAAATACATAATGTATGTGCTATATTAAATTTTTTTAGAAATAGTTATATTTTATGGCTGTTTTTTTTTTTTGTTTTGTTTATTTGTTGTTTTTTTTGTGTGTGTGTAAGATTATATCTTTAAATGATGCAAAAGTAATACATAGAAAACTGAAAATCCATATTACTGACACCTCTATTCTCTAACTCTTCATGAATTATCGCGGGAATTGAATTCTTTTAAAAATGAATTGCTGTGTGGCAAGCTGAATTATACTGGCAAATTGGTTTGGCACGCCCCAGCTAAAAAGTCGCCGATCCCTGGTCTATACTTTCGATCTTGCTTGAGATATTATTCTATAAATTTCGCTTAAAATAGAATTGAGTTTTAATTTAAGTATTAAAAAATTGTAAAGAAGTATCTTTTATGGTTTTTAAACAAAAAATAAATAAATAAATAAAAACAACTGTTTCAGTTAGTATAATTTTTTTCCTTAACTTTTTTTCTCCTTAAGTAACGTGGTATTCCTTTAATGACTCCCAGGTTAAGAACTCATCTCTTGATAAATTATCAAATAATAACCTCAAATTGAAATAAATTATTAAAAAACTGTAACAATACTGGCCAGAAAATATTCCTTTGCGAAATAAAAGAAGTTGAAATAACATTACCCTATATTATCAATCACCATTTAACACGGTCAAGAACAATGTTTCAAAAATGAACTTTACCTCCATTACGCAGCTTACTTCATTTTTTGTATCCGGTAATTACTTAATTCATTACTCTCTTCAAATAGAGTAAAAAAATAGCTCTGAGATAAATTTTCAAACAAAGTTTTATAAATTGCCTTTCTTAAATCTTTAGTTTCGGTTGCAAAATGCCGGCATTTAACCTAAAGGTCAATTACCTGTCCAACCTTGCACGTTCTGCGCGGTATATAATGATGTCAGAATATTTCTTTTTTTAATTTTTTTCCATTTTTTTTTATTTTTGTAGCCAACTCCCCATGACCTTCCCTTACTTTTCACACACCTGGACATTTATTGTGCCAAACTGTCGTGAGCTCTACGCTAAAAAAAATTCTACAAATTGTTTCTGAAGACAAAAGTTACATGGACAGTCTTTTAAAAAATTAGCTTTGCTGACAGAATACGCAATGAAATGTCGAAATACAAGGTAAAAATAATTGAACATGATGTGAATTGTTTCGCAGTGACTCTATTTCGAAAATGTTTCGAGCAATATTGTCAGAGAAATACTTCTTTTTGTTGAAATAAATAACAGGGATATTTTTTTTCTTACATTAAATTAAGTATATACCATATTGAGTAATACTTTTGTAAATAAAAGTCAGTTAAACTCTAAGAGCTGGAACAGTTATTTTCAGTTATTATGTAACAAATTACTGAATTCAATGTAGTAAATCTTAATATTTCATCAATATGCTTTTATTTAAGCAAAAATTAATGAAAATAAAAGCTGTTTCCGGCAGTGGAACTATTATTTTTTCAGATATAATAAGTAACGAAAAATAATGCCTGGAGGATTTGGGTTCAATTCAAACTTAAGGAAACAAACTTATTCATAAGTGAGAGTTCACTGAACTGCTTTTTGGAAATATTTAATTTTTCTTATAAACAATCTCAATGAATTTAATTTCTTATTTTAAAAAATCTTAGTTCCTCCTTATTAATGTTCAGAATAGGGTATATTAATGAAAATAAGAGCCATTTTTGTGGTAGAACTCTAACTTTTTTAAAAGTTTAAATAAATAACAAAGCATTATTTCTTTTCTGCTCAACAACAAACATACATTATATTGAATCGTATCTTTAAGTAGAGATGTGTTTAATAGCTTCTTATAAATTTAATTTTTTTGTGATTTTATAAAAGAGGCTATTGAATTTCGTTTTATTTAATTTTCTTGAATCATTTCATTTTGATAGAAAAATGAATGATTAATGAAAATGATTTGGCATTAAAACTGTTACGTTGGCAGAACAAAAAAGTTTATTCATCTGAATTTATTATTTTGATTTCTGAAAAAAAAAATCCGAAATAAAAAAAAATATGTGTTTGAGAGAGAGAGTAAAAACTATGTTAAACAAACGATCTGGTTTTGGATAAAATATAGTAAAACTGATATTTGCTTTGTAGATGGCTGGTATAAAATGAGAGTTCATTTTAATAAATGTTAGTGGTATTGTAAAAGTGCAGGGAGATTTTTAAACACAATATTGCTTTGTTTTTCATCGGGAAAAAAGTTTCGGTTGACTATATTTACCTTAAATATTCTATTATTCATTGAGCTATCTATAGAGAATTTAAACTTGTTGATTTGAAAAAAGAGATACATTAATTTTATGTACTTTTATATTTTATGTTTCAAAAAAAATCTAAAAGAATTTCATTAAAAACAAAAAATGATAGTCTACTTGAATAAACAGACTTTTTGCCAAAATTGCATACTGTGTGCAATTGCTTTTATTTTAAATTCACATTTCTAGAATGTTGATCATTATTTTGCAAGATATCACAGTTTATTGTTATTCATAAATCAGCACTCTCTTTAAAATCAGGTCAGTTTCTTCCTACTTTTTTTTATCAATTAATTATTTTCTTGCAATTAACAACCTACTGATAAAATTTCGCTATGAGAAGTTATTGAAATATTTCTAGAATGAAAAAAAAATCTACAAATCATTCGAATTCCATTTATGTTCCAACTGACACACCCTTCTTCTAAACGTGTGAATTCTCAAAACAGTGTGAAAACAATATTATTCACCTACAAAATATTAAATTCGTCTGAATATAAATGTTATCCAATAAGTGGTTCCGAAAAAAATAATTCTTAAAATAGATTGCTCCATACAACTGGATTAACAATGCAACTGATCCAGTTTTGCATTCTATTCAGATAAGCCGTAATAATGAAAACTATTTTCACTTTCTTATGAAAGAGAAAGTGGATTTTTTTTTCAACTCGCTTTCTTTTACAACTTAGATAAAAAAAAACACCTACAGGAAAACATAAAATAGCTGAAAGTAAAATTACGACAGCAGTATCAGACTAATCGGAATCGCAGGAAGGATTTGACGTAATACCAAAATCGAACCCACCACCTACGGCTAATAGTTGTTCTTTTTATATCCCTTTAATTTGCTGTTTCGAAACATTCCTGCAGTTCAAGACCCCTCTCTGCGTTTAGAAAACTTTTTTCTCTAGTGGAAAGGTCGGTATAACGTATCTTGAAGGAAACAAAGGCTACTTAACGAACCTTACACGCTATTTCACTTACCGGCAATTTGTCGCCACTGAAAGCAAAATCTTTGGATTCACTACCAGGAAACTAAAAGTAAGAAATAAAACAAGGAAAAAAGAAACATTCAGAGGTTAGAATGCGGTAAATTAAAGGCTTATATGTGTTGTTTTATATTGATATTTTTTATTATAATTAATATATGTAATCAATCAAAGCATGGGTAGCATTTTGTAAAAATAAATTATAGTTTAAAAAAACTAAAAAGCACCCTTTTAAAGTTAATCGAACTAAGTTGTAACTTAACCTTTTAGTCGTAAAATCTAGAATTAGTTGTCAAACCTGGAAATAGTTGCCAGATGTGAGATGGGATCTGAAAGGTAAAATTGTTAACCCTGATGTTCCTGATCAGAACTATGGAACAAAATTTTTAAATTATTGTATTGCCCTCGGTCCTGGACAAGTGAGCAAAATTTTTAATTAATCTGACCTTTTAAAGTGGGTAAAAATTGAGCTCAAAGATTCCGTTATATACAAGTAAATCTTATAAAATGGTGTTAAAATAGGCAAAATCTGAAACGTTAAAAAAATTTTTAATATTTCAAAGAGAATAAAAAATAATTAAGTGACTGTTTATTCACATGGTAATTTGTTGCGACTGTGAACTTTCTGCAAAAGTGCACAAATTTTTTTTAAAAAAACGGAGCGAAGTAACAATATTTAAAAAGAACGCAAAATCGATGAAAAGTTTGAAAGAATTGGATTAATTTTCATAAAACACATTGAATTTACAAACCCTGCTTAATTTATCAAATCTTGCTCAAGTCTAAACTAATAATAAAATGCAAAATATAGATGCAAAGGATTTTCTTCACGAAAAATACAGATTTCTAAGTGCGTTTTCTTGTTTTCTCCCCAGATGATATAGCTGTTATATATAATTTTAAAAGAAAATAAAAAATCAAGCTTTTACACAAAAACGCCAAACTCATAAATAAATCTTAAAAAACTTGTAAAACTGACTTTAGAAGTTATGGACACTGATTGATTAATTAGATTACAAACAATAGTAAAATAGCTGTGTTATTTTAAAAAGTAGAATATTAAAAAAGTAAAGTTTTGTACATTCAAACTTTCATAGCTCTTCAAAACAAGAAATTTAATTTTAATTAACAAAGCCTTTTTTGAATTCATTTTAAGTTTTAGGAAAATAATTATAATACACCATTTACTCAGTATATGAACAGTTTTACGCATTTATTTTAAAAACGACCACTTTTTAGGAGTTTTTTCAACTATATTAAATTAAATATGTAAAATTAAGAAAGGTAAATTTTTTATTTTGGACATACCGTAAAATCTGGCGTATAACACGTACTGCCATATAACGCGCATTTATACTATCAAGCTGCAGTTTTTAATTTTTAGCTACATTTGCCATATAACGCGTATTTCTTTTACGAAGAAACTTGAAATACACGTGCGTAATGCCCTTAAGTTTTTAAGGGAACCAGGACATCATATACTTTCAAAAAATCGATTTTTCAATTTTAGTTCTAAAATATAGTGCATATTTTTCTGAACCTAAAAATGTATAATACTTATATGTTTGTTGATAAAATAGCCCTAAAATATGAAAAATAAAAATGTAAACAAATGACCACGCCCCTTTTGACCCTTAGTTTTTTCACTTTTTCTCAAAAGCATATTCTTTTGCATTTAGGTACATTTTTAAAAAAACTATTGCACTATAAGATTCCAGATTTTTTTATACTTCTATACAAGATGCCTATGCATCTAGTGAACCTAATTTTTTTTCTATTAAAATAGTGCCTAACTTTTTAAAAATGGTTTTATGCATAAAAAAAGCAGAAAAATAAAAAATTTCCAAGTTTCAAAGTTTCATAATTTTTTTAAAGGAACTATACTAAATTTTCATTAAAAAAATAGGTTCACTGTCTTTTGTGTATTGTTTTATATGTGTTTAAAAAATAATAAAAATTTTTTTGCATAAAAAAAAGATACTTTTTAAAAAAATGGTACCTAAACATAAGTATGTATTATGAGTTCTCAAAAATTATGTATTACTTAAATTAAGTAGGGGAAAAAAACTTCTGAACTAAAAAGTTATTTTTGTAGTTCTACAGAAAAATTAAATTATCTTTATTAAGAACGCAAAATATCTAAGCTCTATTGGAAATTTTAAAAGATATATGTCTCATAAACAAAGGGTCTTAATTTTGGCATTTTACACTTCCGAGCATGTCCTGGTTCCCTTAAGTCCCTTTTATTCGAGGTATTATTCCAAGCTTTAGAAAAAAATAGTATACTTCTAGAACAACAGCCCTTTAAGTTCATGAAGAATGTCATTTCTTGTAAATAAACAGTATTTCCCTATCCATGAAGAATATTTTTTATGCTCCTATTTTCTTCATTTTTGAAGCTATTATTATTATATATACCCGGCGTATAATGCTCACCCGTAGATTTTGATCTAATCTTTTCGTGTTAAAAGTGTGTGTTATACTCGGGATTTTATGGTAATATTTCAAATGTTAAAAAAAAATTTAATGTTATACAAAGTAATTAAGAAGTAAATTTCCCTTGATGATAATTTGTCGTAGCGGTAAACTTTTTGCAAAGATATACAAAAATTAAGAAAAGCATTAGTGAAAAATTAACACTCAAATAGAACGCAAAATCAATGAAAAACTTGGGAGCTGAATACATTTCATAAACTATCTTGAATTTATACAAATCCTGGGTATAATCTATCTAATCTTACTCAAAAGTAGAAGAATAATAAAATATAAATGAAAATCATTTTCTTCACAAAATATTGAGATCTCTTAGTGAGTTTTTCTCGTTTTTCTCAATTCCTACTATTAGCTCACACTTTCTCTATATTTATGTATCTATATATTTATCTTGTTCAAATTTTCAATTGTTAATAAAATTCATCCAATCAAGTTCAAATAATTTTTTTAACTTGTAGTGGATGACACTTGATATTAATTCATTAATTACTTGTTAATTAATTAAACTAAATTAATTACCAGTTTTCGACGCTAACTTAGATTTATCTCCATTGTTGTAATAATGTAACTGTTAAAACAATAACAATCGTTGGAGTCGAAAACCGTTTTTTCAGCCAAACTAGCCAAACCGGGTGAGCACTGCTACAACAATGCTGACAAATCATGCTCCTTTTTCAATATATATATATAAATACATACCCTGCTTAAATTTTCAATCCTTAATAAAATACTTTCTATTCATCCATTCAAAGTAGGAATTGACTTAAAAATTTTATTTATATTACTTGCTTTACCGACAATTTAGCTGCTAGTTTTAAATGTTCCGCTTTGCGTTTACAAAACGAAAATAAAAACCAAGCATTTACACAAAAAGAAAAAACAAAATAATAATTTGAATCTTTGGAAATTTATAAAACTCATTTATGTGTTACGGAATTATTAGCACACTAATAAATCAATTGATCACAGACAATGGTTAAATAACTAAATTATGTAAGATGTTAGAAATTTTTAAAAAAAAGCTTTGCTCATTCAAATTTCCGCAGCACTTTAAGGTAAGAAAACAAATTTAAATTGACAAAATCTCTTCTTGATTCATTTAAAGTTTTATTAAAACAATTTTAATGTGGCTGGTTTATTTATTCTATCGGTGGAAATATTATGCATGAAGTTTCTTACATTTTTCTTAAAATTAATCAAGTTATGGTTGAAATAAATATTTTTCATTGGTTATGAAAGTCATTGATTTTAAATTTTTAATCATAATTCTGGATTAAAATATTTTACTTATAATTCACAATCAATAATCATAAGAATCGTACCTAAACTTGTAATCAAAATATTTTCTTTCAGATTTAATACATTGAGAGTTTTTAAACTGTTATACGACAAAAATAAATAAAAAACTGTTTTGTTTATTCTATTTAAGCGAATTCTTTTTGATTTGAAGGAGAGGGTTTTCAAAAATTGATTGTTTGACATTTCTGTTAACAATCCTATATTTTCAAAGCAAAGAAAACAAGTAATAAAAAAAATTAAGTCAACTCCGACGTAGGTCAACAAAGACAAATTTTAATTTAGCTACTTTTCATTAAATAGTTACAATTAATATAAATATGTATATACATATGACAGAATCATAATATTAGGTGACAAAATAGAAAGTGGTTTTCCCTTTTCCTTTCTATATTTGGTATTGAACTATATATTTTTTTCGCTTTGTTTGTTACAATTTATTCTTTAATTAAATTTCATTATTCTAATAAAATAATATAGTAAAAAATAAATCACACTCTCAGAAATTAGGCTATTTTAGGTAGGATTCGAACCCACGACCATAGGATTAGAGGTGCAACATGCTATCCATTGCGCTAGATGGACACAATGAGAGATTTTCCTTTCTATATGTGCTGTTGAACTATTATTCTTGTTTGTTACTATTTACTTATTTTTTAATTTAATTAATGAATTAATATTTGAAAAAAACTGTATTAACATCATGTGTCATCCACTACACGTTTAAAAAAATGTATTTGGACTTGGATGAATAGAAAGCATTTTATTAACGATTGAAAATTTGAACAAGATATATATATATGTGTGTGTGTGGGAGTGTATCACGGAGAGAGTGAACTAATTAGTAGGAATTGAAAAAGACTTGCTTCAAGTAAGTTAATGCACTTTTAGTAAAAAAATCCCATTCTTTGAAAAAATTTTAGAATCATTATATTAATTTTGTTTAATTTCTGTATCAACAAGACGTTCATAAACTTGAATGATATGACGAAATTACTCTAGACAATTAATTTCATTCTTTCAACTTTTTTCCTGCAATTAAATCTTCCTGTAAACTGCTTTATTTCAATTTTTTCTAACATTACTTCTTTGAAAAATAAGAAGCATTAACGCCAATTTGAAACAGCACAATGGGTTACAGTCAGTTCTACTAAAAGTCCGTTGAAATGCCACTCCTTTTCGAGTATGGATTTTAAGCACTTATTATTTTTCTTTGAAAAGCAAAAAAAATCCATTCAAATGTGCATTTCTACTTCACTTTAGTTGAGGACCTTTTTCCATTGTTAAATAACTACGCAATTAAATATGAATGATTTTTTCCTCTTCTCGTTTTTGTTCTGTATTTATAAAAAAATATATAATTACTATGCAGTTGATTTATATACAATTGATGAACAGCTATTTAATTTTTTCTTAGATTCTAATTTGAATTTATTCCTTGTTTTTTTAAAAACAATATTTAGGTTTGTATGCAGTTTTTTTTATTTTTACGTTCCTTAACACTGCAGTAGTTCATATGGATACAATAGTCGGTATAAGAATCTTTTTGCAGAGTTATTCACATTGTTTTTCTTTAAAGTATTTACAAAACATTCAAATTAATTTATTTCCAATTGAAAGATTTTTTTTAATAATAAACACCAAAATCCATATAGATTCTTTTATTATACATATTACTTATGTATGTTTATTTTTAAATTTATAAGCAAAAGACTTTTACTTTTTAAATTAAACAATCTTTTTCTTATATGTGCTGTACTTCATTTTAATTTCATATCAGAAAGGAATAGCAAATGCATAATTTTTAAGAAATTATAACATCGATGATGAATGTATTTTTGACTGGTGCAAGTTTGTCATTAAAGCTCTGGTACTACCTTGAATTAATATTTCAGAAGAGTTCTTTAAATTATACGATTTATCATTTAAAACGCCAGCTCATCAATAAAATATATTTTCTTTTTAAACCAGAATTCTCACACAAAAATTAATTTCCTGTTGCTTATTCATACAGATGGACTCCTCTTAAACGACTTAAAGTAAGCTTACCATTTGGTTGGAAGAAAGTCTCTTATATATATATATATATATATGCATGTATTTATATCACCTCCCCTTTCTGTATGAAGAGCTATTCAAGTTTCATTGAATAAAATATTTTTACTCTAAAAGAAAGAATTTATATTCTAATAACAAATGCTTAGTAACTTAAGATTGGGATGAATTAAAGATTTCATAAGTTCAGAAAGGAATAGTAAAAGTATAAATTTTTAAAGAACTGTTCATATAAAGGATGAACTTCGTTATTCATTTCTGAACATATAAATATGACATGATCCCGTGTCATATTTTCAATCCCGGAATTTCAGGATTACATTATCGAATTCCCGGGATTGGACTATTTATTAAAAATACTTACATTTTAGCATTGTTGAAATTGTATAGTAAATTGGAAAATATAATTGAAAATTATTTTAATGAAACAATTAAAAAAATTAGTTCATCATAAAAAAACAAATAAAAATAGTACATAATTAAATTTTTAAAAAAAAGCATTTCTTCATTTCTTGTGTTTCTGTAAATAAGCTTTTAAAAAACACAGCTCGTCCAGTGTTTCATCGTTAAAACGGCTTCTTATTTTTGTTACAAATTGTCCTGCCGAAGAAAATGCACACGTTCGGATTTCTTACTAGTAGGTATCATCGTTATTTAATAGGAGTATGTTCTTTTCAGATAGTCACCACGTCTCCCTCCATTTTCAAAAAAGATACATTTCTTTTTGAATTTTTGATGACAGTGTCTCAAATCTAATAGAGGCTCCATTGGTGCATATACCTCTTTGATAACTTTATTTAGTTCTTCTGCTACACTTAATGGTTTTTATATATAAATTGATCCAGTCATTGAATCAGAATATTAATCAATTTCAAGTGTTACATCATTTGAAATTGAAGATCCAGTTGCAAGAGCTGTTAGTAATGCAATGGGATTTGAAGTGTCTCAAGTCTTTCAGGCAGGTTCGCTATTAATTAACAGCTTTTAATTCAAGAACTGTGACAAAATCTATTCTTGAGATGTTGTTTATATTGTTGAGTAAGCATTGCAGTGAGCCACTTAGATCTGTGCGACGTTCTCGAATACGATAAATGAGAGCTGTGCATATACATATATATTTACTTATAGCACTTATAATTGTACAAAAAAATTCTACGTACATATTTCATAAACAAAATATAAATCTTTAAAGAATTAAATTCTTAGAAAATTTTTAAATATAATTCAGATAAAAATTAAACCCCGGAATTTCGGGATTGGAAAAAACACCGGGATTCCGGGGCTGCAAACCCTAGAATCAACTTATGCCGTCCATAATAAAAGAAGCAAGTAGTCAGTCGGAAGCTGGTATGATATATAAATCGACCGGGTCCCTTCACACGTGGTCAACTGACACACCGTGCTGTGAAGATATCAAAAACCACGTCTCCACAAGTAGATTCGACTAAAAAGATATGGTGTAAGCGATACTCGTCACACGCGGCTACTTGTAAATTGAAAACGGAGAAAGCTTTTTATTGCTTTTCGGACTATCATTGTACCGATTACATTATGAATTTCACTACGACACATTTTTTTCAGTCAACTATGGGCCCACGTGTGAAAGGAATTCTCTCCCCCTTTTCCACACTAGAAGAGGGGTGACAGGAAATGAACTCATTAGCACAAAGTTTTCTCGTGTAAAACAGCCAAATACATTAAATATGAAAAATTTTAACCAGCATATTTATTGTGCAATTAAAGGTCTTTTCATCATTCACACACATATACAATTTCACTCAAATAAGAATCAAAATTTTTTAGTTTATTTCTATATTGCTACAGCCTTGAAATAATAATTGCAAACTTCAAAGACAGAGATGTTCAATTAAATCCGTGGATGTGTAAAATAGGAAGATATAATAACAACAGAGCTAATGCAGTTTAAGTTTAAATGATCCTTGAAATTCTCTTTTAGTAGGTTATTGAAATTGAGACCTGTGTGTCACCTGTTTTGGTAACGTCTCGTTACTTGAACGTGATTCTATATTCTGAGATCCATTGCCCTTAAGTAGTTACAAAATGGCGCTAATGTTAATCAATGAAATCAGCAACACTACTCGACATGTAAAATATGCGCTGCATGACATTTAAAATGCAACTGCTGATTGCCTCGGTATCTAGACGCATTGTAGTCCAGATACCGAGGCAATTAGAGTACGAATGGCATCCTGAGGGATGAGTCTTCCATCAACCATTTGTCACAGCTCATCTGTGTAAGTGGCATCCAACTTATATTTGTGAGAGATCAGCAGTGAATGGTCGTGAAGGAAATAGCGCAGAGCAGGTTTTCTAGTGCGTACGTTTACGTGCAGTGTGCGATCGGGCATTATCCTACCAGTAAAGAGCATTAGGCAATATCCGAAGTAAAGAATCACCAGTCGCACAACATAATTTACATAGAGTTGGGTTTTAGTGTCCTGAATAGAAATCTGAAGAACCTGCTATTGCCGTAATGGCGCTCCAAACAATGCTGGATGTCGCGTTAAGGGCATTCCAACAGGATGTAGTCCATCAGATTGGCCCAGCTTTCGAACTCGACGACTATCATTGTGTGACGGATCTATACGAGTCTATTACTAACCCCTTGGGGATTCTTCTGGGGAAACATTTTTACCAACCAACTTTCCCCGAAGGTAAGAAAACGTGATAATGCATTTAAGTATATTATATAAAATCTGTATTCGAGAGTTTTGAGAGTTAGTTGGTGAGTGGAGGACGTGAGTTTATTGAGTGCAATTCTAAGTTTATAAAAGTATCAATTGAAGAATTTCAAGAGAGGTCACTCGGATCCAGTTAAAGATTAACGTTCAAGGCCTCAACAGTAGGACTTCACAAGAGTACAGGTATCGTGAGCTTTATTTGAATAGAAGTTAAAGAATAACTTATTAGAGCGCGGTGGAGTTGAAATTGTGCTTGTATAGGTTATCGTGGAATCAGTTGAGGTTCCGTAATATTAGCCCCAGGCTAACGGGTCTCACCTTCGCGCTCTGCATTCTGATCAATATTCTTAATTGGATTATTATTGTGCTTGCTCGATATTTTGTGACAATAAAATAACTAGAGTGAATCATGTCGACTGATTATTCAGTTCTTCCCGGGACTGATTATTAGTTCACATCTAGCCGGGTCCGAGAGTAGGCAAGGGGTATTAGAGGGAAGCAGGAATGACACGCATTACAATTGTACAAACGCAAACGTGACTTATCTAAGGACACGACACCGAGCTATTACATTGCTTATGTCTTTCTAGCTGGATTGGCACCATTATACATCTGGAGTCTCTTGTACAGTGAAGTTAATGGCAATGTTCTTAACGGATGCTGTAAGTGTAAATCACTTGCAACCAATAGACGGGTAATGGTTCTCCTCGATATAGAAAAATTGTTTTTCACTTGCTACAAAATGTGATGACAGAAGTGACGCGAAGTTACCACAGCTTTTGCGTCGATCAACTTATACTGATGTCATTCTGTAGCACTAGTATTCCTCAAAATTGTCACGTTCCCTTATTATAACAGCCTTTGTCTGCTTAAGTATCAGCTGAGATTTGACGTAGGCACCAATGTGTTTTTCTAAATTCTATCATCATGCCCCATGTTTAATCGTCTAAATTTGCGGTGTCACTTTCATGCCAAGAATTTTCGATTATACGTGTTAATCTGAAAAAAAAAATCACATATTTTCTTTGGCTGGTATAAAGGCACAAATATTGTCCATTCTTCAGGTGAGCCTATCCTGAAATTTATATCATTTTCTTGCCACTGTTTCTTGATATTGAATCTTTTTTATGTCTCGTAGTGTATAAGCAAAGGAAATTTTGAGAAAAAGGAAATGAAGATTTTAAAATAAACTTGAAAATGCTTTTTAAGCAATTTGTAATATATATATATATATATATATATATATATAACACTGAAACGTATCCATATTCATTCGTCTTAAATAAAAGGAATAATAGCTATGTTTTATTCTTTCCATTTTAAATGTTTTTTGAAATATATTTCAATTACCGTAAAATCCGTCGTATAACGCGCACTTTTAATAATAAAAATAAGATAGAAATTTAAAGATGCGAATTATACGCTGGTAGTAAAAATGAGAGCTATAAAAATAAAAAATGAGCATAGAAAAAATTAGACTTCCACATATACGGAAACACTGTTTCTATTTAAAAGAAACGACATTCCTTATGAACTATGGTACCCTAAAAATCATTAAACTGTCGAAAAAGTTTTTTATTGACTTATTTCATACCTCAAATCTTTGTAAACATGCCTGCAAAATTTCAAAGCTTTACCTGCATTTTTTATCAAGTTACGGAGCAATATTTGATGCTGTATAGCAAGTATCCCGCCCACATTTCAGATTATCTGCTAGAAAAGAGACTGATAAATAATCAATTAAATACTTTTCTACTGCGCGCAAATGAGACTGATATTATACACGCAGTAACAAATCATTTCAAGAAAAAAATTGTGCAATTCATGTAAAAATTCTAGTTTGTGAATTGTTTATTGGGGAAGAGCAAATAGATTTGTTCAAGATTTAAAAGTTGTGCGTGCTTTTTATGATATTATTATGAATGAAGTTAAAACTTCAAAACGGATTCTCCCAAAGCACATATACTAAATTTCATTTTGATAACTCAGATAATTAAAAATCTAATTCGCAAGAATAGAAAAACTCTCCCATTTTTATATATTTGTTTTTAGTGCTATATATATATATATATATATATATATCACTAAAAACAAATATATTATTAAAATATTTTAAGATATTTTTTTAAGCAAATGCACATATGCAATTCTTAGATTTTGATATATTTTACCAATAAATTGCTATTTGATTTTGCTTTCATTCGTGTACAATATTTAATATGCGAAGGCTTTTAAAATCATGGAAGTAAAAAATAAAGGCATAAACATCTTTTGTGCATGTTGTGCATTAGCTCTGAGCATGGAATTAGCTCTGAAGTGTGTGTATTTTTTTAATAATTAATAAGATAAAGTTTTATGAAATATTGATCTTTCATTCGTTTTCTTCTATATAGTCATTTTGGCAGTATAATGTTTAATTGTTCTACATTTGTGCAATTTTTTATGGTAAGCAGTTTTAAATAAGCTAATTAACATTTCATAAAAGTTTCAGACTATTCGATGAATATTATATCATGCTATTCACGGAATGAATACTTCAAACTGATATTTCTCCTAGTTGAATTTGTGTACACATACTATCATTCAAAACCCTAAGGCTTTTTTGTTAACTGAAGTATGGGTTTGAAATTTTTCCTACGTGTTCTGAAATGTATGTTTTGTAAAACTGTGCATGAAATTAGCTCTAACATGTTTAGTACTTTTTTTTAAAAATTTCATAATCAAAATTAATGTTTTTTTGAGAATTTTTGGAAGTTTAACTATAAAAAAATTAATAAAAAATTAAAGAGCAGCAGCAGAAAAAAATCCCAGGCACAGTTTATGTAGTATATTATAAGGTACTTGGGAAAAAAATTTGAAAAAAAAAAGAGAAATATTTAAAAAAGCCTTAGGAATTTAAAAAAATTTAAATTTTACAGACATTTTGCAACAAATTTAAAAAAATTTGTATGAAATTATTATTAAATATTAACCTTTGTAAAATACAATTAAAACCAAATATCAAATATTAAAAATTAAAAAAAATTGTGAAGATGGTACCATATCGCCTTAAACGGTTGTATAATTCTAGAAGTTTTTTTTTCCTAAAGCTTGGAATAATATCTCGAATAAATGACTTCAAAGCATTGCGCACGTACTTTTCATGTTTCTTCATAAAAAAAGTGGTGCGTGTTCTACAGTGAATATACCTAAAAACTAAAAAATTGCAGCTTAAAAGTATAGGTGCGCGTTATACGCCGGATTTTGCGGTACTTTTATTTCACTTCTAAGTGAAAATATGTTTGACTAAATGCAATCTTTTTTTTATAAAAACACACAGATGTGATACTAAATATTAATTTAAATATTTAAAAAGGTTGTAATGAAAATAGCTTAATAAGCTTAAATCTAAAATATATACATTTTGAATAAATAATCAAGAAAAATTTGGTAACTGAATATATATAATTATTCCTATTTTTTTAACAAAAAATCGTTAATTCTGTGAGCGTTGCTCATACATAGAGATAGACGTTTTAGATTTTTACTAAAGGTGTACATATTATATACTTTTCAAAATATTTTGTGTTAAAATTCCTATTCATATCACCATTATAAACATCATTCCTTTCAAAGATTGTCATGAATTTTTTACACATACTTTTTTGAATTGGCATTTTATAAAAAGATTATTGAAAACAAATATAAAAGCTTAAATATAGAATTGCCTTTACAAAGATGAAAGCCTAGTGTAATGTAATAAAATGAACCCTTTTTGGTACATTATTATCTCTGACATTTGCTTAACCAGTATGTATAATTTTTCTCCTGGACATATTCATTGTGAAAGGATCATAACTCGTTTCACATATCTAATATTTACCTGCATATTCAAATAGAAAAGGACAGAGTAATCAATCGTAAAAAGCCATTCATCAAACTTCAGGTATACAGATCTATATGGCCTGATTAATTAGAAAATTCTTTATTTCTGGCATGCTTTAGAATTTTTTTTTTACTGTAATGTTTACTTTTTCTCATTATGATAAACAAACGATGATATCTCCAGAATTGATCTTCCTTTGAATGAATTACTCACGCAGATATGTCAAGTATACATCCAGGTGCTTTGTAAAAAATTGATTTGTAATAATCTCATCATTTCCTGGAAAAACATTTTGGTATTAATGCCGTTTAGATCATAGTAATATAGGTAAAATACGATTCTTGTAGAACTTAAAAAGTATGGTCGTAATTACGATTTTTATGTAATATTATTCCGTAATTTGCATTTATAATTGATTTCCAAAAGACGTGAAACATCTCTAATTTTCTAAAACTACATTTAAACAGCTATAGAATGAATTGTTTTCTATAATATAGATATAATGTTGGAATATCCCAAACGCAGTGAGATTTTTTCTGGCGCTGTTATATCTTAAAGCGAATTCGTAATAAACGCAGTATATTATCAAAATTTAAGTTAGTTAAAATCAAATACCGAAAATGAATTCTTTCCGCATTTCACTACGCAAGATAAAAAAATTAATCTTTATTCAGAAACATCCTCAATAAACGAAAACTACATCTTGGAAATGAATGTAAAGCGTAGGCTTTGCTTTGATGTTGGAAATGTCAAAGCAAAGTGATTTTGTATGACAATATTAGTATGAATGTAATTATTTATTTCTGCTATTTGTTTCACTGTTAGCAGCTTTATTTTTTAATCAAAATTAACTTTTGCTTGTTTTCAGAATTTGATTTCCACCTTTTCAGTATAAAGCATGTTTCTCAAATTGTGGGAAAACTACAGGTATATTTTTATTTTGGATTGTTTTAAATGTATGTAAAACATTCTTACTCATGATAAAATCTTATTTACCAACAAGGGATAAGTGTGTCTCATTGATTACCAGAGAGTAATAGTTAACAGAGTAGTTTTGAATTTATTATATATAATTATAATAAAATCAATTATATATATATATATGTAAAGATCGCTTATGGATTATTTGGCTCACTTATTACTTCCTATTTTTTTATTTATTTATTTATTGTAATTTGTATAGCTGTTTGACAGAATTAATGCGTAGAACTGGTATTTATTACGTTTTTAATCTTCAGTCTTTATTATTTTAGCTGGAACAGTTAAATGAAATATAAATATTAAAACTAGGTTTAACAAATAGAAAATAAACTGTTTCATTGATTGTCAACAGTATAACAGTCTGAAATCCTTAAAGCTCTGTAAGAAACATTGGGGCTACTTTTAATGTAACATGGATAAAAACACATATTTTATTCTTAAAAAAGTAATTACAGATGTGTGTAATGTTTTTATAACCAGTATTAATATTGGTGAAAATCCACACTCAGGATTACCATAAAATACACAATTACATTACTTATTACTACACTCTTCACGTGGGTGAATTGAAAAACTAAACAATACAGATTGTGTGAAGGATAAAGAAGTTTTTAATGAGCTAATTTTGCGTGAATTGCAAATGTAACACAAAAAAGCTTTTTGCATATCTTAGCTGAATAAAAAAAAAAACATATTTGTTGAATTTTAAGTCTTTAAATCTAATAGCTGATAAAAATGCATTTTTTTCCATTTATAACGCCCCGTAACTCTCTTGTGGGTCGATTTTTGAAAACACTTTCCTAAGTTGATCTCTGCGCAGCAAGGGTAACACATTGTTACAAATTTTGTGTCATGAAAGCTTAAAATAGTGTAAATAATTTATATCTGGATCTGTAATACGTTAATATTACTTTCTGTTGTATTTATTTTGTGTTAAAATTGTAATATTCTCAAGCAAAGCTGGTCCTTATATCATAATGGCGATTCAATGGCGAAATGTAGACGATAGAGCCAAGATGGCATCATTTTTGGCGACCATGTTGGCAACCTCGCGAAGGATTGAATGGTGCAGAAGTTGATATTCTATAGCGCCACCTAGTGGGGAATTACAACCAAAAGGATTGCACAAAAACCTTTTCCAAAAAGGAATATATATATTTGCCAATTTTCATAATGATCTGTTAATAATAAAATCATAAAAAAACGTGCATTGAAATAAACTATAAATTTTTATTGTATTTATGGTTCACTATTTCGGCGATAACGGCTTACACATAAAAGATAGAGCTGTTTTGTATACGTTATTATATACGTATAACTCTAACGATTTTTACAGCGCACGCCAGAATACCTTGCAGATGGCAGAATGTTTTCCTACTTACTTGACATTTATCGTTATATTTTGGATACTTCTCACAATATCTTTAAAAATTATAGCCTATGTGTTATTTTGATGTATAAGCTATAAGCTGTTTGATGTATAAGTTTCATTAAAATTCAATCAGTTGTTTTTGCGTGAAAGAGTAACAAACATCCATACATCCAAAAACTATCGTCTTTATAATATTAGTAAGGATTAATTCGAGAATTAATGGTAGTATTTTGTATATTTTTTGTTAAAATGTAATGTTAAGCAATCAACATAGTATATGTTCCATTTAGTAGCTTAAAAGTACACCAGAAAATATTAAAATATATCAGCTTATTAAATATTAAAATATTAAATATATCAGGAATATACAAACATAATTATTTATAAAATGAATTGTTCAGTTGAATTTTTTTTAACATTTACCTAAATTGCATTTACTTTTAAAAAGTGAAAAATGGATAAAATAAAAGATAGTGCTAATAAAAAAAATTCACGTAAAATATCTAGTTATAGTTTCACTGTAGATTCCGTGATTAAAACAAGCAATGAATCCTAATCCAAAACAGATATAAAAAATATAGAAAATAAATAAAACGTAATTATGGATTGCGTATACTAAAAATGCGGATATTTTTAAATCAATTTGAAGTAAAAATAATATTATTATTACTTTATAGAGAAAATAAAATTAATATAGTTTAGTAAATTTACAGTTTCTTTCATGCATTAAAGTAGCTATGGTGAAAGTTAGGATGGACTTCGAGACCTCTTGATTAAAAGTTGCTAAGTCGAAATATTAAGCATGCATATGGGTATTTACGTACGATCGCAACAATACCAAAGTAAAAAATAACTCGCCAAGTTAACAGCCCTTATCTTGCATGTGTCATACACGCTGAAATGAACACCCTGTTGCTTCGTTTTCTATAATGTCACCAATACTGTTGCGATAATACGCAAGTGCCTGCATTTGTGTCCTTTGTATATTAAGTATTACTTTATACTAAATATCGAAATTTTTTTTCTAATCCTTTCTTTTCTTCATGAAGTAAACAACTTGAACCAAAAAAACATCATAAAAATTATTTTCACTGTCGATATAGATTAAATTTTACAAAATTACGAAATTACATTTCGAAAAGGAATTAATGGAATTTCCCACCCCTTTTTGATCTCCAATTCGACAAATAACATATTTGTCGTCATATCCGATTGGTAACCGAACTCAAGAGTTTAGCACAGAAAAATGTGCTTTTAGATTAATTTGAGAAACCATTTTTCCTTTGTTGCTAAGAGTGGATCTAGGCTAAAATTTTATTATAGTGTAGTGGAAGTTTAATGAATATGATACGAGACAAAATAACGAGACATGCCACCAATATCATAATGTTGGTTCTTTGGGAAACGTTAATAAATAATCAATCAAATTGTTGCCAGAAAAATTTGATATTATATTTAGTATCATTTATAAGTAATATATATATGCAGTATTTTAAAAGAGCAAAAGCAAAAACTCACCTTAATATTATTATTGGCGGTAAAATCTTTAGTTCACCTCTTTTTCAAATAAAAAATGTGCCAAACTGAGACAACAGCTGTTTCTGAATTGGACTTTCATCCGATACTAGCTGACATACCCGCCCTTCGCACGGTGAATTGAAAAGAAGATTGAAGGATAAAGAAGTTTTTAATGAGTAAAATTTTAAGTAAATTGCAAATTAAACATAAAAAAAGCTTTTTGCATATCCCAGCTGGACAAAAAAAAAACCATATTTATTAAATTTTATGTCTTTAGATGTAATAGATTATAAAAAAGGATTTTTTTAATTTATAACGCCCCGTAAATATCTCTTGCAGGCCGATTTTTGAAAACACCTTCCTAAGCTGATCTCTGCTCAGCAAAAGCAACATATTGCTACAAATTTTGTGTAATGAACACTTAAGATTGTGTAAATAATTAATATCTAGATGTGTAATACGTTAAAACACATTCGAAGGTGAAATTCGACAATTTCACCTTCTGTTGTATTTATTTTACGTTAAAATTGTAATATTTGCAAGCAACGCCGTTCCTTACACTATGATGACGGTTCAATGGAAACATAGCGAAATGTTGGTGATAGAGCCAAGTTGGTATCACTTTTGGCGATCACGTTGGCAACTTGGTGATTGATTTAAGGCTGCAGAAGTTTCTTTACTGTTGCGCCATCTGTTGGGGAGCTGCAACAAAGAGGATAGCACAAAACACTTCTCCATAAAGCAATACAAATGCATGTCAATTTTCATAGTGATCGGGTGAACGGTGTTGAAGCGATTTTATATGTAGAAACATCCACTTATTTATATATATATAAAGATGACGATAATAATTCATCAAGTTGATGATAAATGCAGGTGTAGGCTAATATAGGATCCTTAAAGTACTTGTAATTATCTAGTAAACAATGAAAACAAAAGAGGAGATATGAATTTTAAAAAGTTGTATGTGTGGTTATGACTACACGATAAAAGTGAAATCTTCTGATTCTTTCTGAGCAAGAGTATCCAATTGTTCGGATGTACTGTGTTTTCTTTTACGACATTTTCGCATGCGGACGTTAAGTAGTTCACCTTTTAGTGCCCGTTAATCGGGAGATTTGTTTATTTTGTCCATTTTTTGTAAAGGGCACTGATTAAATAATTATATGCATCCTTATATATTTATATATGAGTATATACGATTTAAATGACAGTCAGTCTATTTTTTTTAAAAAAACATTGGTACATACAAATGATTGCTCTAATAATAACTCGCCAAGTCGGCAACCCCGATTTACGATGTGTCATACGCGCTGAATCGCCAACCATGTGCTTCCTTTCATATAATATCGCCAACACAGTTACGAAAACCCATAGTCTCGTTTATATAACTTATATAACGCCGTATACTATGCAAGGCAAGGAAAACTTATGCCCTAAGAGCCGCTTACTTTGCCTAAACTTTTTTAAGCAAACAAAAGGAGAGGTTCATTCTCTTTCAAAATTAATGCTTTTATTTTCTCGTAATATCCTAGTTGTAATCAACATTCCATTAAAATTTCGGATTTTAATGCTTTTGGCACATTTTTGTGCTTAAATGGTCTTTCTACTGAATCAAAAAGTAGATCCCATGTTTCGTTTCTTCTTATGGCATAATACGTACCATTCATTTTTTATACAACTTTAAGGAATTTATTCAATGAAGGAATACTTTCAATAGCTAATACGTTGAATTTACACATTCCGTTTGTTGTTGCGAGCGTAACCTATGCAGCTCATCTTCATTTTTAAGCTGCACAACTGTGTCCGCAGTGAAGTCCAAGACAAATTCCTCATCTTTTAAAAATTCTGAAGTTTTCAAAAGTATTTCTTTTAGTTGAGCGATTTTAATCGATTCGTGTTCTGTTTCACTGTATTTTTCTTATACAGATAGCAGGTCAGCTTTTGTGATATTTTTAAATACTACTGATTGCAAACAATGTTCAACGGAAAAATCAAATTCACCTTTACTAGATAATCCGTTAAAACCTCTGGTTCTCAACGGAGAGTGGTAGCTAGATAACAAACTTTGAAATATTCTTATAACTGCCAGAATCCCTCATCCATTTCCTACACATAAGAATATATGCCTTCCTTTTTTTATTATTATTATTTTCGCTTGCGCTCTTCTTCTCTTGTTCACTCGCTGAATTTGAATGGAAGTGGACTGCGTGATAATATTAAAAGAAATAAATACAATATTCAAAGAAAGAAAATAAAACTTCATGGATAAAAGTGTACATAAAATTTTTACTTTAAAAAAACACGTGCCTAAAAAGTTTTTAATTCAAAACTGAGCGCGAGTCGCCGATCCGAACACAATAACCGACACTAAAGCCGAGAAAAACCGAGAAGAATCACCCGAACCTGACGCTTCATTTAAATTCACTCCTCAACAAAACGTGCCTAAAGAAGTTATCATTTAAAAAAATCCCAATTCAAAGATTTATTAAAACCTATTAATTTATACACGCTTGTTTTTTGCATATTTAATATTTTTCTTAAGGGCACGTAAAAAAATTTTCTGCGTTTTCAAAATCGAACAACTAGATGACCTTGTACTGAATACTTATGAATAGCAAATATTTGCAGCAAAATTTATAAAAGAGAATAATTTTATTCCTCACTAAACAGAGCTCGGTAGAAGATGAACGGATGCTTTTTAATTCCACCGCCCTTTAAAGCATTTTTCTTCCTGGAATCTCCTAATTAACACAGATCTTATCCATTAATTTTAAGCCTAATGCTGCTGTATTGTTATTTAATACTTAAGCCATCACTATGCCATTCATATGTAAATAAAAAGGTCGCGTTTCTTTTTAGGTAACGTGTTTGTTAAGTTGCCATTCCTTGTTATAAGAAAATGTTTTCATTATTCATTATCTTTTCCTGCTCGTCACACGTGGATTATACAAGAAGTAAGAAGTGTGTTGGCAAGCGCATGCGCGTTATTGATGCTAATACAAAGCGTGAGCGTGTGCCCTATATAACAGACAATCTGCCGGTTTACGCTTTAAAAGGATGTAAAAACCGGTATTTCAATGCTATGTAATATACGACAACAAACAAGTGAGATTTAAACATGAAGTTTACTATGTTTTTAATTTCTGAGAATGAATGACATTTTCATTTTCCAATGCGAAGGCAAAGAAAAATTAATGACTTACGATAGTAATATAAGAAATAACAAATGTTTTATTCTTGAAAGCGAATTGAAAGTCTTTCAAAATAAAAATTGCAAATCCGATTAAAAATTTCACTTACACTTTTTTCCATTAATGTCTTAACTTTGAAGTTTCTCATTCATTTCATTCAATACTTTCGATTCATTACTTCATCACGAAATCTTAACTTGGCAAAATTGAAAACTTTTTTTAATTATTTTTAATAAAGACATAGTGAACTCCAACTAGAAAATATATTTTGCGGTAACTTTACAATTATTCCTATATTTTTTTCTTTCACAATAATTCAATAAAAACTTTTCTCTTCTGTAAAGTTTTGATGGATTGAAAAATAAAAATCATGTAAAATGTTGCAGTTTGTCTTTCATAGTTTTGAATCATGTTAAAGTTTCCAACCAAAGTCACCTTATCTATAATTAATTCAAATAAAACGTGTTACTTTATCAAAAAAGGAGTAATTTTAATAATATGGGGCTCATATACAAAAAATAAATATTTCTCAATAATATTTCACATTTTATTTGATGTAAAAACTTAATTATTATTTACTACTTACAACTTTGATCTATGAAAATATGAAAAACTCTCATGAGATATTTTTTGCATTCTAAAGTAAATCTGTAAAAAAAATTGACTTTTCGGTACTTACGTATTAGCGTCACCGCAGCAAAATTTGCGCTACGCGAATCGCGCCATGATATCAAAACAACAAAGATTCTCACGTGTTTTGTTCGAAGAAAAACGATTCTCATGGCGCACTTTTGACTGTGGTGACGCTAATACGTAAGTACCGAATGTTCTTAGTAACTTTTAGAATTTTCATCGCAGCTAGGAGAAATTGATGAGAATATTGGTCGCTCAAACGAGAATCCAGCTTATAATTTAAATGGATTAATTTAATTAATATTGCTTATTAATTTTTAAAGCAGGATTTTTCCCTCACAAAACTTCACATATATATATATATATATATATATATATATATATATATATATATATTAGATAGAAAATAATCTAAACAATCTGTGTAGTATCGAATTTCACACACACACACATTCGAATCCATTTATTACCTTTTTAAAATATTCCAGAAAACCCATTATAGAGAACTATGTGTTAGATACTTCAAAGAAAAGAACCACATTGTTTTCTCGTTTCTTAACTTTACATGGTGATTAAGCCGACAATCAATATGAGTACACTATCCCTTAATAATCAACGATTTTTGAATGCAAATTTTGATTCTGAATGTTTACAAATTAATAAAAAATAGTACATAGAATTTTAAATTACTGAAATTTACTAAAAATTTTGGCTCATTACAACTCACTTTTTTAAGTCATTGCATTTAATAATTTATATTTTTTATGGTAATATTACTTTTTGTCTTCCAGTGTAATTTAAATCTGGAAAATAAATTAGCAATCGTTTTGGGGTGTAACAAGCTTCGAAAATGACAATTTAAAGCTATTTTTGTCTCGTGGTCTGAAAGCTAAATATTTCTTATTTAAACTTATTTCCTGTTTGGTATGATAAGAAAAAAATGAGTCAAATAATTTTAATATTATTGCCAATTTAAGTCAAAAAATATATTTGCTGTTGAAAGCAAAAGCAAAATAACTAGTTATGCCCCTTCCTAAGAGACGCTTTTATTAATATTGATTTAACTCTAAGATGTCGAAAGTGTTCCATGTCGAATTAAATTAAATTTTGTTGATTATTTTATCACTTTTAAAGTTTTTTCTTATTTCTAATGGGCTGCGGATTGGTGTTTTACCATTGCAGACTTAATACATTCCCAGGAAGCTGGTACCTCTTTTAATTGCGGCACCGTATAGGTGGATACCAATCTCCGCAGGTAATTTTGGCGCCCAGTTTCTTCGCTAGAGAGAGGCACATGAGCTCTGAAAAGGTCAACCTGTACTAGGATTTAATTTTGCCGAGAACACCGAACACATACAGACCTTCTAGGGGACTTTTACATGCCGTATAACCATACAACATGGACGCTGTCGATTTTCTGCGGCATGAAGATCCACCGATTTAGACCGCAGTCGAACCCGCAACAAACCAACCACGCCACCCATTCAGCGCATCATTTTTTAGGGTTATTTTTAACAAAATTTAATGTGAAAATTATTTTGATTAAAAATATTATTAGTATAATTTTTCACATAATTTTAATTCAGCTGTTTATACATATTATTTGAAAAAAAATTGGGTTACACAAGTATTTTATTCCTTAAAATATATATATTTGTATGCGAAAAAGGAGTTTTTCGCTAAAAATAATATCAATGCCGTTTCACCTATCCAACCCTAAAACTATATTACATTCCGTAAACAAGTTTCTTCTACAGTTAAAACATAATTTCCCTGAAATAGATTCCTTTATAAATGCAAATTATCTTTAAAAGATATTTCCTATTAGCTTGATTTAATTTAAAATATTTATGTTGGAAAAATACTATAAGCATTATAAATTTAATTTATTCATTAGTTGGCGCTTCTAGTTACTTATCAGCGAAACAGAAATTTGCATGATAAATATATACCTTATTCTTTAAATTTGCATATAATCTTCGAAAAAAGTATTTTAAGTTTTAAAAAGAAAAGGTAAATACTTTTCTGTTTACAAAATAGCAACAATCTTCCAATTACCACACTGACCCAAACAGAATATTTTCAAAGAGAACACGTGATATAGTGTCATTTTAAAGCAACAAAAACGTCCCCATAACGTAGACTATAATTAGCTAAAACTGAACTTTCACTTTTTATTTTCCTTTTCTTTTACAAATTTTACCTCCAACTAACAAATTAGAAAAGGAAACGCTCCACTGGAACTAACTTCCACGTTACCTTCAGAAAGTAAAACAGCCAGGTGAAATAAAAATAAATAATGGTGCTGACATGTTTTATGTATTTTGATCTTTAACCCTTATCCTTATCACCCGTCCAAGTAAAAAAGAATAAGTAGAGAAATTTGGAAGCAGGATTGCGTGCTTGTATGTTTAACAACAAAAAGATTGCTGCAGCTTTACAGGGGAAAAAATTGTTTCCTTGTTGTCGAAACTGCGCATAATGCGATAAACGCACTGTCATCATTCAAGTCATTTAACTGAAATTGCTAGAAATTAGGAACCTGTAACATAATAATAACTGTTACATTACAAAGGTCGCACCTATAATGCATTTAAGTTTATTAATCAAAAGGAAAGAAGGGATAAGGTTGCACAATATTTGCGTATACAGATAAATATCATTGATAAATAAGTAGCAAAAGGCAGTTTGTATTAACTTTTACTCTTTTAGCAGCAGTAATTGAAAACATTTGTCAATTTAAGTTATAGCACGGTTTTTAAATTAAAAAAATTGCAGTTCTTTTAGAATGTGAAAATTTAATATGCCCATAAATCACACCTATTGTGGTATAATGGTATATACTTCAGGCAGAATCTTTAACTACAATTTATCAAAAAAAAATCAGTTTTAAAGTATTAACACGGAAGATAATGTACTTATTATATTCGTATTTAGAGTTTTTTTTCCGAAATCAGATTTCTCTAAAAATTATGGTTAGATTTTTTTTTCATCGATTCGCTGCTTTTAATCAATGAGTAGCACATATCATTGTTTTACAAATGTAAATAAGAATTTTAAAAAAATACTGAAAATAACATCAAATTGTGGTTTAAACTTTAAAACAGCGTAAGAAGGTGATATTTTCGTTGATTCTAAGAAACATTAGTAAATCTGTCAAGACTCAAACTCTTTGCATTTATGTGGTCAATTTCGGAGAATGGAATTCCAGCTAAGATGTATCCCTCGTTTCTTCACTATGGCTCAAAATTACCGGTGTTGTTATTAGTCTCGTGGTTGCTTCTGAATTAAACCTTACTTATCAGTCAATAAATATCTGAGTTATTATTATTTTATAATTTAGCTCCATTTTTGAAAATTTTAAGTAAATAAAAGCCCAAAATATTGCTATATACAGAGACTGAAACTCAGAAACTAAACAAGAAAGCAAATAGTAACTCCATGTATTGAAACAATTGAAAATCATTTACATCAGCGGTTCTTAAATTTTCGATCACCGCGGCCCCCTTGTATGTATCAGACTAACATCGTGGAGCTCCAAGATATTGAACACCTCTCTCAACACACGGCTTCGTGATTTAAAAGTTCCTGAATAATCCTAAGAATGCTTCTGCAACGAAAAAATAGACTTCTTTTAACATTTCTTTTTTTATATATATACATTTAAGAAAAAAGTTTACATCTAATTATATAAAAATATTACAAAATATTAATTTCAAATAAATAATGTACTTAACTGTATTAATTAATATTTTTAATGAGAAGGACGGAGCAGCATTTCTTTTACAAGTCCTGCCAATCAGGTGTAATATTTGAAATCTGTAATCTCTCCATTCCAGTTCTACTCTACGAGCGGGATGCAATCTTTATCGCAATGGCGTGCTATGAATTCAGTTCTTTATCTTTGCTCATGCGTTCCTACAATTGTTTAAGCAAAATACGTTGTAGTAATGGCTACATAGCTGCAACTCATAAAATTACTGAAGTCCTATTCTTGATCGAGATTCATATTCTAGTACAGTTTTTTCATTGCTGCAATTTAGTGATCTAGTTTAAGATGGTACATGTTTCAATTTTTCCACAAGACTTTTCAGAATCTGTAAAAAAGGGATATTTTAACATTAAACGAGATTTCTTCGTGGAGCTCCTAAAGCAGGCATTGCAAATCCCCGAGGGTCCACGGACCACAGTTAAAGTACCGATGCGAACCCATCATCGAGCCATTTTTTCACATCTTTCTACCATCTAAATAAACAACTGTTTTACTACTATTTCACTATTTTAAACTTACTATACCGCTTAACATTTTATGTAGTTGTAAGCTTCGTTTTAATATAATACTCTGCATCAACAACTATAATAAGGGCACTCAAGGTTCAAAAAAATAGTCATAATGACACTGTTTTGATCTTGTTTCAACTTAACTCGTAAAATAAAACAGTTGTGTAAGGGGCTTCCTATGAACAATTCAAATTGCATAGAGTGATTTCATTACCTAAAGTTATTGAAATTCTATTGACTTAACAATTGAACAAAATTCGGTTGTCTTTTAAATAAGGGACCATCAAATCAAGGATATGAAAACAGGCAATGTATTTGATTTGCTATGCTTTTTAGTTTCCTACAAATAAGTGTTCAAGGTGCTTTCGAAACAAATTTATCGGAAGTTTGACGTTGAAACATAATGCCTTTATTATGATTTGTTTTTGTATATTTAAATACAAAAAGATACCTACAATTCTTTACTTCTTCTTAAAATCAAAAATATGAATATTTCACAAAGGATTGTAATCAATGATGATCGACAGAAGGCCTTCTTTCTCATCCCTTTCTTTATATTTTCTCATTTTAATAGTAAAAAGTTAAAAAGTTTAATGAGAGATTATTCTAAATCCCGTTCAATATTTTCCTTTTCTTCCTTTCTTGCACTTTCTGAAATCTTAACTTTTCTTTCAACTTTAAAAACAATGTTTTTTTTTTCAAAACGCCTCATTCCATTATCTTTCTAAAGTACTCTTCAAAATCTCATCAGAAAAGAGAAAAGACTCCATTTGGTTGCTTAGCATTGACTTGCACTTCATAAATCTTCTAATAAGCATTAGAATCCAGTAAAGATGTGTGGCATTTAAAAATGCATCAAATGAAGCGAATTCTAACCATTAACTTATCAATCAGAAAAAATAAAACTCTAATGGTTTTCTAAGCCTGCCTTTTTAAATGCTGAAGAAATTATAAGTAAAAAAAAACGTAGCAACTCGAGCTTTAAGTCATTAAAAGATGGCAAAAAAGAATCATTATAAGAGCACGGTGCTCAACAAATTTCTATCTAATGCACTTGCGAAATGCTTAATAACTTGAGGGGGAAATCTTAGCTCTCTTTTTTCCTTGCGTTAAGTTCTCGAATGATTTTCAATCATTTCAACCCATGATTTGTTCGGCTCTACTTTCTTTTTTTTAACATTTAAAAAAGCTTAACGTCTATTTTTTTATTTATGGTTATTTTCAAAAAAATGGTATTGTGTTTTAAAAAAAGAGAGTTCTTAAAAGTAAGAGTTTCTGAAATTTAAATACAATTCGACCATGAAGTTTTTGAACATAAAATAAAAAAATTAAGAATAAGTTATCGTTAAAGTAAAATTAAAAGCTGCTTTTGATGCAAGAGAAGTGAGATTGAAATCCATATATATGTGACAGTATCTAAATAAGCTAGTAACAGCCTCCGGACAGGTTGGCCGATTGGTCATTTGGTTGATCAAGCGATAAGTTACGAGCTTACGGAACGAAAGGTATTGATATCAAATCTTCTTCGATGGTGACCCGGACGTGATTTGAACACGCAACCTTCTAACTAACCTTCAACCAAAAGTCGTCAGACCCATTTGACGCATCAACCAAAGTCGTCAGAACCACTTGATGCATCAACCAAAAGTCGTCATCAGACTCACTTGACGCATCGACCAAAGTTGTCAGACCCACTTGACGCATCAACCAAAAGTCGTCATCAGCCCCAGTTGACGCATCAATCAAAGTCATCAAATTCACTTGAAGCATCAATCAAAGTCATCAAATTCACTTGACGCAACAGCACACGCTCGCCATAACAACAAATATTTCGTTCGTTCGCCTATCCATCGACTCACTTGTGAGAAAGTACTGTGGAGGTATATAAAAAAAACAGTAACAGCCTCTTTCTCCAGGCAGGAGTGATGATGTTGGTCCAGCGGTAAGTTACTTGCTTACGGAACTAAATGTACCGAGATCAAATCTTCTTCATATATCAAGCTGCTTTAGGTAATGTGCAGGATAAGTCAAAATGAATATATAGCTATTTGAACGGTTATAACTATTTAATGGAAAATAACTCATCAATAAGATTTACACAGAATGTAGCATTACAAATGTGTACTTTCTGTTCTTCAATTGTTTTGGACATGGGAAGCACATACACACTGTCTTTCACATGCCATGCCCAAAACAATTGAGGAACTTCCGCTTGCGTCGATGCTTCAAAATGTATGTCGTGAAATGAAGTACCTCCTTGATGTTGTCCGTGTGAGCAAAAAAAGCCACATGGAACATCTATGACGTATGTATACAAATATTTTGTCTATACTCTGTATAAATCTTATCGATAAATGATTTTCCATTAAATAGTTATAGCTGTTTGTAATAACTACACTGCTGGCCACCGTAAATGCAACTCCAGAAAGACAAGAGATAGCACAAAAAAGTTTATATTGTAGATAACATGTTGACCAAGTATCAAATGATTAAATTTATAGACTTCTGTGAAGTGTGGTTCCTGCCAGAATCAGTAGCCAGAGTAGCCGCCATTGTTAGAGATAACCGCTGCCACACGCCTCGGCATTAATTCAAAGAGACTTTGGATGTGTTCTTGGGGTACAGAAGACCAAGCAGCTTCCACGCGTTACCAAAGTTGATCTGGTGTGGCAGCTGGGGGTGTAATCTGGGTCAATCGTTGAGCAACCATGGACCACGTGTTTTCTATCAGTGAAAGATCCAGAGAGTAAGCTGGCCAGGGAAGTAATTCAATCTGGTGATTGACGAAAAACTTTTGGACAATGCGTGCCACGTGTGGTTGTGCATTATCCTGTTGAAATATGGCTGTGGCCAAGCCCTGAAGGTAAGGAAGGACAACTGGCTCCAATACTTTGGAGATGTAGCGCTGGCTGTTTAAAGTACCAGCAATGCGTACTAGAGGAGTGCAAGAGTGATATCCAATACCACCCCATACCATAATACCCAGTGCAGGACCAGTGTGGTGGTGCATAAAGCAGCTGTTCAACGTCCTCGCTCCACGGTGTCTCCAGACTCGAATCCGACCATCGTGGTGTTGCAAACAGATGCGTGACTCGTCAGTAAAAATAACTTCATTCCATTCTGCCGCCCACATCCTTCTTTCATCGCACCACTAGCGGCGGAGACGTCTGTGGTTCTGCGTCAAGGGTAGACCAAGCAATGGACGTCTTGCGGACAGACCACTCTGCCGTAAATGGCGTCGAATGGTGCGTACAGACACTGAATGATGCGTTACAGAATCAATGGGCTGTGCTAGGGTTCGTGATGTGACTGAGCGATCCGTCACTGCCATGCGCACAATTTGTCTGTCCTCACGTGAAGTGGTGCATTGAGGTGGATGCAATCGACCACGTCGGTCCATCGTACCCTCCTGCATGCAATGGTCACATATCCGCATAACAGTTGTTTGGTTTCGTCCAACACGCGACTACCGATTTCCCTAAAAGATAATCCACAATCTCGGTAGGCCACTATCCTTCCTCTGTCGAACTCGGATACTTGATCAAAAGCTGATCGCTGTTTTCTACGAGACATAACTGATCGTTTTTTTTAAAAACCACAAGAAAAACACAATTGCCGAACTTGAAATCGTCGAAATCTCCAAGCCTTAAATAACGCTTTGAGGTGGCGCCACAGGCGTGCGTGATCTGTGTCTGGCCTGAAATTCTATTTATTTGCATATCTCACCTCCGATAATGCATGTTGTGAATTTCATGTTATTTGCGTGCTTCCTTCAGGGTGTTGCATTTACGGTGGCCAGCATTCATTTTGACTTTTAACTTGTTCGTAGTAAATATTTATAATGCTATATATAATTATATATCCCACCCGATCGAGGCCTACGAAATTCATCTTGACAAAGGGATCTACGTCTTGTCTGTCGTTTAACCGCAGCTTTGAGCACCATGCAGGAGACAGTACAATTTCACTCAAATCCTCACCAGTTATGATGATGAGCTCCCGGGGTTGGAGTTTGAGAGTCTCCCCTTCCGTATTCCCACCTACCCCCATCAACTACTCGAGACGACTTTCGGACCACAGAATAATCCCCCGTGCTTCTTAGGCATTATACATTTCTAAACATCCCTGCCATTCCTCGCATTCGAACCCGGGTCCTTCGGCTCTACAGTCAGCGTCCCTAGTCACTGCTCCATATGGCTAGCTGCTGAATAATATAGAATGGGATGTGATAGGCCATCAGATTAAAGTAATACAAAAAATAGAATTTCTAAAACAACACCTGGGAAATGCTTACCATGATTTATAATTTTATGGAAATAGAATTCCATATTAGTTTTTTATCTATCTATATAAATGTATGCATCTTATCCTTTATAAATTATATCAAGTATTGATTTTAATGCCTGTGTAGCAGATTGTCAATGGTGCTTCTGTGACTTGAACTTGTAATCATTTCATTATCTATGTATGTGTTTTATGCAATATTTAGCTTTATTTTTAAAAAAAAACACTTTTTATACCAAATTTTTTCTAAAAAATAAAAATTAGAACTTCTGATATAAATACTCTTATTTTTAAACAATATATAATAGTAAGAAAATTTCTTTCGCGGCTCTCATCAAAAATGATATTTTTTAAAGTTCAGTTTTAAGTTAAGCAATATCAACCCCAAAATTATAAAACTGATTAACAAACTTATGTTAACTTTGGGTCCATTTCAATTCGAAGTTTAAAAAGAACCTCCCAAAGCATTTCTTTTGCTTGAGTAATATAGACCTTATTTTTTTATCATACAAATGAAAGCAATCTTATTTTCCACACACATAATCAAATTGTAAGTCAGAAACAAAAAGGTTAATTGTTATTGAAAGGTTCTGTATCACCTTCATTATCTTTCATCTGCGAATGGAAAAATTTTCTTCCTGCTCTAGTATAATGCTGCAAACCCACCGTAATACACAAAATGCATAATTACTATCTGTCCTTCTACATTATGGCGTGGTGTAACTTGAAGTATAATTACTCCTGCAAAACAGCCAAACCCTATTTCTTTCACACTTTTGTCATTTAAATCAATCAAGCGTTATTACTTACTTGGCCAATCCTTGACCCCTATTATTTAATCTCACATATCCGAGATTTCAAAAACCGATGGCATACGAAGCCGTCATGAGTGTGCTATGCAGATATATCCGAATAGAAATTAAATTACCATAAAAGCATTGAAAATAAATCAGGGTTCCGTTTGCTCAGGGTGACCCCTGACATACGAAGTCAAAATAATTTGCAGAATGCTGCGCCCACAACCGGGCAATACGACTCTAAACGCCAACACAAATATTCTCTGAGTGATCCTTAATAGCATACGTTTGAAGTAGTTTAACATTCAGGCTTCGTTAAATGATGCACAGTTTCCATTAAATAGGGTTAAGAAATCCTGTTTGGAGGGAAGTGTGTTTATACTGCATGCCTTCACCCATGTTTGTATAAGTCTTAAGCGCTTAGTGTTTTTTTTCTCTGGATTACCGATGCTGAAATACTTTGTGATTTGTCTTACAATAATAAAATTTGAATAATTGTGAATGAAATAGTTTTGACTAATTTTTTAAGTTTTTATATGCAACGGAATTTTAGAATATAAAAAAGTATTCGTTTTGTTTTTAACAGTTTTAATGTTATTATCGGATTAAGGATGATTTCTACATTAAATTTATTGCTGTAATAATACACTTAAATACTCGATACTACAAAATTATTAAGACTTAGTATGGTTATGATGATCCATCCGTATCCATGACGGAACCAAATCAAACAGTAATATTGACCTAGATGACTATTCTGGGGCAATCTGTTCATTATTATCCACATATAGATTTGTTGGCGGAAACAGGACCCCTATTTCTTGTTGAATAGCAAGAATAGCTGGACAGTCAAAAATATGAGTAGGTGTTAACTCAATATCTAAACAGTTATCACAATTTCTATAAGTTCTACCAAACCTATCAAACTTCATTCCACTGTTATAAACTGTTCTTAGCTTAGCAATAGTCTTTGTTACAAGGCGGTCTCCACTTATATTACAAATTTGATGCCTTACAGCAGGGGTGGGCAGACTTTTCCGAGAGCGGGCTACTTCTAATTTTTTCAATGAGTTGTGGTTCCCACCTGGTGTCAGTGATGCACACAAGGGGGCGGGAGGGATCCACGGGTCCGGAACCTTCCTCTTAACCCTTCATTTTTTCCCGATTCATTATAGTCCCATGTATATAGTATGTAAAATGTAATTAAGCATTTAATCTTGGTAATTTTTTTTTATTTATGAATGTTAATTATTTATTCAGTAATTTATTTTATGCTGTTTTTTGTTCCCGACAATCGAAACAAAATGAAAAAAAAATATGTTGGCTGCGTATTGGGGTATGATACGAGAATGGTAGACGTTCAACCTTCGACCCCCTTCTTTTTAAAAAATTATTGTGTACGCTACTGCCCAATGTCGTAAGCGTGGGGTGAGGTAAGAAAAAAGTTATTATTATAAATTAATAATAAGTACGGAATATGTACTTACATACATACCTACAGAACTAAAATAAAAGAACAACACTTTTAAAACCGCCTTTAAAGCAAAACGCAGGATACAAACTTAATAATAATAGCCCCAGATCAAATGATAGATTTAATATGAAAAAATTCAAAAAAACATTTAAAAAAATAAAACATTTTTATCTAATTTTAGTTTTTGTTGTTATAGTCAGTAGAAGGCTTAGTCTGAGCATTATCAGCAAAATCTTGAATTTTTCCTAATTACTAACTGGTAAAATTTTTAGACGGTCACCTCAAAATGTCTTGGCGGTCTACCGGTAGATCGCGATCGACGTAATGCCCACCCTGGCTTTACAGGAATTGACTTCGCTCTCAATTTGAAATTTGTGGCAGTATTTGCGTCTTATAAGGTAACGTTGACAAAGTTGTCATAGAAGAAGTAGACAATTATCGGAATTCATCTTTTAAAAAAAATATTTTACGTTTCGCTTATTTATCTGTAAAAAATAGAATCTATTATCACTTCTTTTTATCTTCATGTTTTTTTATCAAAGTTAATTTTTTCCATTTTTTTCAACTTGCTTTTTGCAAAATCCCCTTAAATTTTGGTTCTGTTGTGCCTGATACCTCGAGAATTGACATCATTAATTCGTGAATATAATTTTAATCAGAAAGATTTTTAACAATCTTTTTTTAAAGCTAGACTTGCATTGAGCTAAGCTGATGATCATATAATAAATAGTATCACGTGATCCATCTTGAATTCCAAATGGCATTAGATTTGTACTTGTCTTTCAACTCATACGATTTAAATATTTCAAGCATGATCATTATGTAAAAATGTTTAAATATTAAGTTTCTTCAAAAAGTTTTCAAAAACTCAAAAATAATTCTTGTTGCTGTTGTTGCTTATGCCACCTGTCTGACGTAGTCAGAACGAGGCCCACGAAATTCATCATGGCAACAGGCTAGAGATACGCCTGTCGTTTAGCCTAAGCTTTGAGCCCATGAAGGTGACAATACGATTTTGCTCACGATAGATGGCGACACTATTCGGACCCACTGATTTAACGAGCACGTACTCCGTGTGTACTCGGCGAGTATTTTGGTGGCATCGAGCATCGAACCCAGACCTTCCGGTGAATAATTCTTATATTACGCGTATACTTTTAAATCAAAAACACTTTGTTTACCCATGAGCTTTAACATTGTTGACAAAAATGTACTTTTTAAAAGTAGATTTTTGCAAAAACCAAAAACATGGCAACAATATAGCAGATGAACTGATTAGTGGAAACACATGATTGTATTTATCATGTGACTATGACGTCACATGAATTCAGCCTATTATTGGAAGTGCATAAAACTTATCAGTAAAGAATAAAAATAAAAGAAAGGTCTCTACGCACGTGATTTGCCTTTTCCTTCCATTCAAAAAAGTATTTCTGCTTTATTCTAAGTGATAAACCTGGGAAATTCCAGATTTATATTAAATATTTAAAAAGGCTGTCAGAAATCTACAAAAATTATTCAGTCAATTTGAAATTTTAATTATTTTAACTTTTTAGGATTCACTCTTTATTTTTTTCAATGAAATTAAAACTTATATACTGAATGGAAATAAATTCAATCACTAACAAATTAAAACAATTTTTTTTTCCGTTTAAAATGAAAAAATACTGAAAGAACATTCAGGTATCATTCTATGTCCGTATCGAATATTTTTAATAATGTGCGTGTTTCGTTTAGTTTCCATTTCTCATGTGAATTAGGCTTCTAAAAATATTTATATTTATGGTATTGGGTTAACTATATACATTTTGATAAAATGATAATATTTGTACTTTAAGTAGTAAATCTAGTTATAGATTTAAAGGTAAATATTTGTATTTTTATCTTGAATTCTAGACAATACTTTCTAAAGTTTAGTTTATTTTCAATCAATTGGTAAAAACAGTTTTCAGAGTTTGAAAGGTTAAACATACCGTTAAAAAACAAACATATTTATGCCTTTTTTATTTTGATAATAGCATAGTAGTAGGTATTTTTATGTTAAAACTTGCTTATTGTTAGTGAATAAAAAGTAAAATTAAACGTTTGAAAATAAAGTACCCGACATTATCACTCAATTTACGAAAAAGTAAACCCATCATTTCTCACCAAAAGTTCAGACATTGACCTTTTATTTCCTTCTAATTTCCTTCTTTGGATGCATTTAGCATAGATTATTTATATTCGGTTGAATTATTTTAGCCCATATATTTCGATTCACTCCATTAAGCATACCAAAAAATATTTTAATAGTTTTACTATTCTGCTTTTGCTATGGACTTTAGCACGCTACAAATTAGTTCTCAGAAATATTGTTAGTTTCTTCAGGCTAAATTTTAAAGCAAAACATTCAAGAAAGTCTGATTTAACTTTAAATAAACAAAAAACACTTCAAAGTTCTAAAAAGCGGGGGATTTTTTTGCTTTAATACCCACAAAGACGTTCGTGTCATTTTTCATGAAACAAGTCACACACAAAAAAAAAGATTTTAAATCAATTCCTACTTCAACAAATAAAACGTTTGTTTTTATTACTTTTTATTAAATAATTACAACTAATATAAATAAGTATATACATTTGACAGAATCACAGTATTAAGTGACAATATAGAAAGTAATTTTACTTGCAATTTTCTATTTTCCTTTATATATATGGTGTTGGACTATTTTTTGTTACTATTTATTCATTAATTAAATTTTATTATTGTAATAAAATAGTAAAGTAAAAAAGAAATCACGTTCACAGAAATTAGACCTTCCCAGGTGGAATTCGAACCCGTAGCCTTTGGATTAGAAGTCCAATACATTATCCATTGCGCTACAGAGACACAACAAACATCTTTCCTTTCTATACATGATGTTGGACTATTATCTTTGTTTGTTACTATTTATTTATTTTTTAATGTAATTAATGAATTAATATTTGAAAAAAACTGTATTAAATAAAATGTGTCATCCACTACAAGTTCAAAAAAAATGTATTTGAACTTGAATGGAGGAATAAAAAGTATTTTAATAACGATTGAAAACTTGTGAACAAGATACATATATATATATATAGGGGGAGAGTTAACTAATAGTAGGAATTGAAAAAGGCATTTAATCTGTTTGATATTCATATAATATATTTTATGATTTTGGAGAAAGTCAAAATTTAAAATAATATACCTGAGTAAAAACGAACAAAATACATGAGGAAACTGTACAAATTCATTTAGTTTGAATTTAATTCACAAAAAGCAACTATTTCTCTTTTCAGTTGTACAATTACTTTTTAAGCGGTAAGATATTAAGTTGTCGACATAGAGTCACACACACACACAATCTCTCCTCTCGATTGCATCTAAGAGCATGATTACATATTAAACTTCATTATTTGCGTAGTAAAGTAAATGAAAACGGAAATTTAATGTGGTTAAATTTTAGAATGAAATTGATTTACTCTCATTCAATTCTATTTAAAAAAATTAGCATGAATCATTTTTTGTAAAAAAAGTGATTAAACGTAAATTGACTCCAGAAAGAAAATTGATTAAATGTGAATCAACTTCTGGGGAAAGATTGAAGGAATGGAATTCAGCTTCTGGGGAAAAAAAAAATAATTGGAAAAGAATTTATAAAATCACAAAAAAGTCAGATTAAAAATAATAGCAATTCCCACGGTACCAACAAGTTTGCCTTGATAATATGCATCCTATTAATGAAGTATTTCTGCTGATTCTTAATAAAAAAAAGTATTAGTCAGATTTAAGTCATTAATGGACTTACATCAGGGTTTAGGTATGTTCTCGGCAGTGACAAAATTATCTATCATTATAAAAATACTTTTTGTATTTGATCTATTGCAGAAAAGAAGTTGTTGTGATCATATCTATATTTAAACATATATGTAATCACAATAATTAGAAAAAAATGTAAAAAAAATATAAATGCTAAAATATAGAGAAGTATTTGAAAAAGGATATACAATCGACTCTCGACAATTCGAAGTTGAAGGGACCAATGAAAAATTTCGAATTATCAAGAAGGTAAGAAAAGCTCCCAAACTACAAGAAGTGAAATTTTTTTTCTAACACATTTAAATTTTAAACTATGAAATAAAACAAAAAAATTGTATTTATGTATAAAATTACTTTAAAATATTTTTAAAAAGTACATATAACACAGAACAAATATTATACGGAAGTTAGAAGTCATGTATTAAAAGAATGCATTTATGTAGCAATTCTCGAACAGGACTTTCTCACGCCTCTCCAAATCTCTTCTATTCCTAATTGAAAATAAAATCGCTTCGAACCCGGTTCCAAGGGTCCAGTCCGGCCCATGTCCTATTTGGTGCTACATGCTATCAGTTATCGTCATGTCAGTCCGACGCAAAAAAAAAAAACACAATCCTGCGCATTTTTTTTTCACAATAGCAGACCATTCTTTCTGAGCAAGGCCACGTCTTAAATGAAAGATATGGACGGCTGACAACAAGTGCAACCAGTACTATCCACTTGAATAAGGAAAGCAATAAAAGTGTTTTTTCGCCTGACTTACCAAGAATCACAAAGAAGAGATAGCAGACAAATAGTCATCAAAGGGCTACATAACAGGAAAGACACGTAGAGGCAATACAACTCAAAACATGAAAGCTCCAATCTGTTTGCTACAGAAATCTAGATAACAAATGTTCGAATTGTCGAGAGTTTTATAAGCTAACTTCGAATTATTGCGTATTGTAGTCTGGCCAGCCACAAATTTTACTTTAAAATATTGAGTGTACAAAAACGTATTGTCTTAGCTCGAAATATCAAGTGTTTTTCTAGGGGCTGAGCATATACTTCGAATTAGAGAGAGGTTCACATTATCGAAAATTTGAATTATAGTGAGAGTTGACTGTATGTAGCGAATTAACATAGAAAAACAAACAAAAAATTAATACCATCTCCCGGGAACGTACCAGGTCTGCAACGGTGAAAATACCAGTCAACAGCTCCATTTTAAATAAAGAAAAGAAAAAAGTTTAAGATATTTGAGGAAAATCTATTAAACTAAATACACTCGTTTTGTATTGTAATTTATTGGAAAACAAATTCAAAATTATAATTTTTCCAACAATTTAAGGGGTCTCTGTAGCTTTAATGGTTTTAGTCATGAGATCGTGTCGGCATGTCATGAGTTCGAGCCGAGTACCAGTGAAGACCCACCATGTAGAGGGGCTGATGCTCGTTAAATCTGGCATGGCTCAAACATCCTCCCGTTGGCGTGGTGTGGTAGTTTGGAAAGGGTGTGCCACCTCAGATGTTGTCCTCATCACTTGACGAGATCCGTGGTCAGTAGTCCTCGTGCTGCTTTATAGTATGACATTAATAAACACTAACTCACTCCAACAATTCAAATATGCATTTAACGTAAAAGATTCGCGTTTCTCATTAATAAGCAAATATGTCTCCTTTAAAAAAAACATTAATTTCCCGATAAGTTAGCAAAAAACTTGTTAACACTGTCTATTCTTATTTCTTTTTAATTGTTTTGAGAAATAATAACAAACACACATTATTTACTATAATCTATAGAAGTTTTATGAGTCATAAATCAAATACAATAAAAAATCTTTTTTCAATTTTCTATTTTTTTTTTAATTTTCTACTACCACGAATATTACCTTTAGGGATTTCAATATCAAACCAAAGGTTCAATACCAGTATATTCGGTATTTTTTAGATCTTAATACCGGGATACCGGTTTTAATACCGTTAGTAAAAATTGTAGAAAAAGGAAGAAAACACAGGTGTTTCTTTGTTTTATTTAACAGTTTTATTAAAGAGTGTAAATATCACAAAAATAATTATAACAGTAGATGAAGTCCAAGTGTATTTCCTCCCTTCACTTTAATAACTCTTGAACATGTTTTACATTGTGACACCATATTCTTTTCCTCATATAAATAATGAAACCAAACCGAAGTATTATGAACTGTTTTCTTTGTTTTTTAAAGTTATTCTTGTTCGTTATTATGGGTTATAATTTATGAGTATAAATATATATATATGAATCTGAAAAATATTTTGAGCCCTAAAGTATGATATACAAATACAATGTGAATAACAAAGCGCCAATTTAAAAAATATCGAAATTTTATTTACATTCTTCACAACTACAAGCATGTTTTCACAGATACGAATAACTGACTACGAATCCTGCGCGAGTGCAGTATCATTCTGAGCTGTAATAGGATAGTTTTGGCCCGCCTTCTTGAATAATTTACATATTTTATCACTTATCTTGATTGTACGATGCAACTTTATATTCGTAGTCTAATTAATTTCACCTGTTAGGGAGACATAAAAACAAAAACGTATACTATTTTGCTATGTGCTGGCTATCCTTCAACATATAGTGGAGATATTTTTAAAAATTTATAGTAAATACCCCGTACAACTGTATTTAAACTTGTGAATGCCGGTATTACAAAACTGTACAAATGGCTCAAAATACCGGTATTCGAAATCCCGGTATAACGGTATTGCAATCCCTGATTACTGCAATCATAAAACTACATAAAATATACTAGAATATTATCTGTATCTTTGCAAAACGGTTCAACTTAACTGTGTTTACTTTGATGAATACAAACTCAGTTACTGAAATAATCAACAATCACAAAACATAACTGAAAGGGGAAAAAAATACTTTTTCGATATATTTCATCAACATATACCTAAAAAAAACTAATTTCATCACTTCGACTAGATTCAATCTTTTTTATAGCGTTCTCAATGACTAAAAGCTTTTAGTCATTCCTTTCAATCGTTTCGTATGCTGACCCCAAACGTGAGGCAATATTAAATAACGAAAACGAATATGTAATCAAGTTTTTTTTTTCTATGTAATTTTAATTCTCATTCCAATCGTTTCTGATTGCCATCCTTAATTAGATATGATTGTTAGGAAAAATGAATTATAACATTTTTATGCTTACCTTTCCATAAATTGTGTTTTTGGTGATTGTGAAAATTCAGTCCAAAAGTCGGTGAAAAATTGTTCGCTTTGTTCCGCTTCAAAGTGACAATCCGCTGAGGCTGTAAATGAAACAATATAGGCCGATGAATCCCTGAAGCACGTAGATAACTGCGATACATTTAACCTTTCATTTCATTCAGCTTCATCATTATTATTTATAACTTCACTTCAAATAAAAGATCTGTATCTTTAAAAGTAGACAAGATTCATCAAAGGTTCATAGCAAGTCGCTAAGTATGCAACAAGAGACTTATACAACGTACATTAAAGACAGTAATTAATTCTTTTTGTCTTAGTCGTTTATATACCTGTGGTAGGCATTTCAATAAGTAAATTGCTTAAAGATTGTGAAGTTCATTATATGTATGATTTAAGTGATAAATTAGAAAAAAATGGTACTTACTGTATTGTTTTCATATTTATTTGTTTCGCCAGGCTAAACACAGAAGTTGCGAAAGGTTATCTAAAACGAAGGTTTTAGTATAGCTGGAATAAATAATGAACTAATGAACATTTCTTCATTGATGTTCATTAAACCCAGATCATCTAATAGCTAGAGAAAAGGCTTAATTAAAAACCGTAATATCTTCTAGAAAGATTTAGCCCTTAGATTGCTTCATATTGTTGACCTCATGTGTGGTTTTTTTGCAGCATAAAAAATCTAAAAACACAATATCTCAAGTTTTTTTCATCTCTAAGTTTTCGTTTTTATGGTATTATTCGCCACAGACTCATTAAATTCCCTTTGATACGCCTGATCAAGCTACGCGTTACTCTTTCCAATAAATTATTTTTTTCCATCATATGATTCCGCAACCGTTTTTATTAACTTTTTATATCTTTCATTCTGAGGTAATCTTTTTACCTAACAGCCTTTTGGTTTCTCTAACAATAAGGAATTTAAATGCCTCTTTATTCATAATATTTAGAAAAAAAGAACTTATTAAAACACAGAAAATCAGAGCTTTATGTTGTGTGTATTTTTAATACCTTTTTTATTTCGTATGAGATGAATTTTTCACATAGGGTTCATTACTTAGAATCTTTTGTTACACAGAAAAGATTAGTTTTGCATTTATTCTCATTTCTTGTACTTAAAATAACTTCATTAACTTCAAATGTATTCATGATGTGGCTTTTTGAGTGCATGAATTTATTCTGATAAAAAAAAAATGTTCTAAATAATACAATTGTGTTTAGAATTGCATGTGTGTTTCGAATTATACTTCCTTTGTTTTTCTTTGTTATGTGATACTTCCTTTTCCTATTAACACTTCTTGGTCTTTCTGTAGGATTCGCATAGTAAATTTTAAATAACATTTACATTGAATCAAAGAAATACAAAAAACTGAAGGTATAGTGAGCTAAAAAAAGCGAAATGCATAAAAAAGAAAAAATACTGTAAATAGTTACATATATATGTTACCGGCAAAGTATGAAATGCCGGCATTATATACAATGCCGGACGTTTTTAGACAAAGTATGAAATATGAGATTTATTACATACTTTGCCTAGGCATTGTATAGAATGCCTAGGTGTTCTATACAATGAGAATGTATAGAGCATTTCTAGACATTCTATAGAATGCCTAAAGCTATTTAGGCAAAGTATGAAAAAGGTTATGATAAAAGGATATTATATATCAATGACTTGCATTCCTAAAAGTACAAATGTTATTCTCTGACAAAATAATGAGACTGCCATTAAAAAAAATTATTTCCAATACGTAAAGGAAAATTAAAAAGCTGTACCAAGCAAAATTTTTCTTTCTTATTAAGGAAAACAAAATTTATATAAATAAAAATAAATGTGTGTGTCTGTGAGTTCTCATGCCTTTCTAAGCCGCTTATCCGAATGATTGCGATGAAACTTTGGGACATGGTTGGACGCATGCCCGCGAAGATTTCTGATTTGTTAAATTGACCCCTAACAGGGTGCAATATACCTAAGGGGTGTTAGGAATAAATATTCCCGTTTTTGAGCTATTAGACCTACAAACTTAAAACTTGTTAGGCATGTTTGTTTCAAGGATTAGAGGTCCGCTACAAAAAGGGGTTTGGCAAAAAATGAATCCTTAGGGGGCGTTGAGGGGGGGGGGGTTAAACGGTGTTATAGATAAGTATTCCCGTTTTTGAAACTACAAATTTGAAATTCGGTTGGCCTTTTACGTTTATGAAGTTAAGATTCGCTACACAAGGGTTTTTACAAAAATTGATCCCCAAGGGGTTCAATTTTGCTCTTAATCCCCGAGGGCTCAAAGGGCGTCATATATAAATATTTCCGTTTTTAAACTTATAAGACCTACATGCTAGAAATTTGGTAGGCTCGTTCCTTTCATGGAGTAGAGATCCGCTGTAAAAAGTGTTTTGAAAATCGATCCGAAAAGTCGTTGCGAGGGCTTAAGGGGCGTTATAAATAAATATTACCGTTTTTGAACTTTAAGACGAACGGACTTGAAATTTTCTTGGCGTGTTGTTTAGTTGAATATAGATCCACTGAGAACGGATTTTAGGGAAATTGACTCCTATTGGAGAGAGGGGAAGCGGGGAGTTGCCGGGACTTATTTATAAAAAAATTCGTTGTCTATTTACTACTTACCGTAATGAAATTCAATATGCATGTTACATTTGTTGACTGTAAATTCACTAAGAAAGGATTGTATGAAAATTGACTCCTATGGCGAAAAAGGAATCTTTTGCGCGGCGTATTGATAAAAAATATCCTTTTTTTTTCAAATAATCAGACCTTCAGTAATGAAACTTGGTATGTACGCTTCTGTTGTTGAACGAGGCTTACAGGAATCGACTCTCAAAAGTGGCTACTAGAGCTTATTTATAAATAAATTCCGTTTTGATCTATTAAATTTAGACTCGAAATTTGGCTAGCGTGTTTACTTTATTGAGTAGAGATCCACTAAAAACGGGTTTGGTTTAAATCACTTCAGTGAGTGAGAGAATATTAACGTCGCATTGATTAGCAACACGAGGGCTTTTCGCGACGGTCCGCGCAATTTTGAACCATGGTCAAGTGACGCGGACGACACCGGAGCTGGCACCCGCTCTCCTAACTACCACACCACACCAACGGGAGGACGTTTGAGCTCTCGACAGATTTAACGTGCATCGCTCCCCTACAAGGCGGATCGTTAGTGGTACTAGGATCGAACTCATGACACGCTAGCCATGACCCGATGCCTAGACCATTCGACCACCGCGGCCTCTTAAATCACTTCAGAGGGGGTTACGAGAGAGTAAGAGATCATTTTACTTCAATTTTAGAAATTATTTGGAAGTTCTGTCCTTTTTCAATTCCTACTATTATCTCGCTGTCTTTATATATATTTATCTTGTTCAAATATATTTTTCTTGTTTTTTCTGGCAAGATTCACAAATATTGATGTACAGTTCAATATCATAACGTGTAGCATTTTTGTATTTAGTTGAAAGTTCTTTCAGAATTCTATCACATCCCCAGAATTCATACAACAAGTTCGCATCGTCAGAGCTCAGGTACCTCCCTCTGGGAAGGAAACTGGGTGTCAAAATTACCGGTGGCAATTGGTATCGCCTACATGGTGCTGCACTAAAAAGGGATACCAGCGCCTGGAGAATATACTAGGTCTGCAAATGGTAAAAATACCAAATTGCAGCCCCTTTGGGGAAAAAAAGAATCCGTGACGTAATACTGAGTACAGTTCTTCCCAACATTGTTATCTTCCGGACCGGTCAACATTTGATAATTTTACGGCGGCCGGCAGAGGGTGGGACGTTGATTATTTATATTTTAAATTGTTTTGATTTTATAATTTAATTGTATTTAAACATGCCTTCAGAATAAAATTCAGTTGCACCAAAAAATTAATATAAAATGATTTTACATAAAATATAAAGTGATTTCCATGGAAATTCGCACAGACACGAGAAAAATACACTCCATTAAAAGAAATGGAAATAATTTAATGCTCGTTGAGTGGCCCGATACACTTTGATTCATGGACTAGTGGTTGGGGGCCACTGTTTTATGGTACTGACGCTTTCTTTAACAGGTTAAATGAGTTTACTTTTATTTTCCGCATATATCACATCATAGCTATTCAGCAACCAATATTCCCTGAGTTCCTTCTTAGTAGTCATTTTGGCATTTTGTATATCAGGTATTAACTTCTAGTAAGTAACTTCAGTCAAGAAATTTATTTATTTATTTATTTATTTTGCAGCCTCAACTTGAATTTTGGATAGCTAGTCGTCGAATAGTTATTTCATGTCTACTGACCATGGGTCGACGGCCTTTTAGCTATTGCGTGTCAAACCAATCTACCAATATAATTCATCGAACCACACACTACAGCAGTTTGTTGAGTAGTGCAAAGTGCCACTGAGAATTGTACCGCGTGCCACATGTGACAGGTTGCCGACCCCTGCTATAGACCATGACTTCTTCTCCAACACTATAGCTTGCTCCTTCATTTTCAGGTAGCACAGGAAAGAACCAATTTTTTGTTGAACAAGTTTAAGTAAAATTGAGTATTTTGACATTACCGAACAAACAGCAATTCTACAACTAACAAATTCTGAGCCTGAGACACACGTTAAAAGTTTCGTGTCTGCCACGCAATATTCGAAACGAATCAGAGATGTATTTCATACTTTGCCGGTTTCTCATTAGGCATTCTATAGAATGCCTAGGCAATGTGTGAAATAGGAATCATTTCATACATTGCCGGCTAGATTTAGGCATTGTATAGAATGCCGGATTTCATACTTTGCCGGTAACATATATATTATTTTGATTTTGTTCTGACAGAAAATCGCAACATTTTAAAATTGTATTATCCGTAATGTAATTAAAACGACTTCACGAGTTTCTGATTATTAAGGTATCTGACTAGGGATAAAAAGTAATTTTAGGTATTAAGACCATTAGGAAAAAAAAATACAGTCGACTCTCGAAATTCAAACATTCGATAGTATGAACCTCTCGATAATTCGAAGTATATGCTCAGTACATAGAAAAACTTTTGATATTTCGCGAACTAAAACAATACGTTTGGTACACTCAACAATTCGAAGTAAAATCTGTGGCTAGCTAGACTACAATATGCAATAATTCGAAGTTATCCTATAAAACACTCGACAATTCGAACATTCACTATCATATAGAGTTCTGTAGCAAACAGGTTGGAGCTTACATTTTTTGTGTTGTTTTGTCTCTGCATGTTTTCCCTGTAACGTAGCCCCTTCGATGACTATCTGTCTGCTACCCCTTAGTGTTTTCCGGTTCATCAGGCAAAAATATACTTTTATTGCTTTCATTCTTCAAGTGGACATTAGACCAACCGCACCTGTTGTCAACCGTCCATATCTTTCGTTTAACACGTGGCCTTGCTACACATGTCCTCAGAAAGGATGGTCCACTATTGTGAAGGAGAGATATGTTGGATTGCGTGTGAATGTATTTTATTAGTACAGGACTTTTAACTTCTGTATAATCTTTATATTGTATGATATGTTCTTTTCAAAAATTACTATAAAATAATCTTATACATTTGTACAATTGTTGTTTTATTACATAGTTTCACATTTAAATGTATTAGAAAAAATTATCTTCATGTATTTTCGGAGTTTTTTCTACCCTCTAATAATTTGAAATCTTGGTAATTCGAAGTTTTTCATTGATCCCTCTAACTTCGAGTTATCCAGAGTCGACTTAATAACATTAAAAACTGGAGAATCTTAAGTTGTTTTTCTAATATATTTACTTTATCCAACTTATAAAAATATTTTCCAAAGGTATTTTTTAAAGAATTGTAACAGACTGTGTTTATAACTGTAACCGAAAGGATTACGTAGTAACTGGTTAAGAGAGTTGTGTTGCCCTCAGTCAGTTAGTCAGTCAGTAAATTAGTAAGTGTGAAGACGTCTTGTTGTTGTGTGAATGTGTGCCTTGTTTTCATGTAATCCTGTGTTCGTTCAGCTGTCGAGCGAAAATATAGGAGAATTTGATCTGAGAGGAATATGTCTTCATTTGGATATTGGTAATCTATATTGCATTTTTTCCCATACATCAAGGCGTTTTATAGAAAGAAATTGTTACGATAATTTGTGCACGAAAAAAAGAATAGGATACTTCCAAAACAATCCAATAAAATCAAGGAAAGTATAAATTTCTTTAAAGTGTAACAAACAATAGGTCTTAAGCGCTGGCATCGCTAGTCCTGAGTGTGGCCCCTGTATCTAAATTCCTTGGGGGTCCTTTTTTGGTTCACCTTAATATTTTACGATCGTTTTTTTTTTTATTTTGGGGACCCTGAAATTTGGGGTCCCGTATCATTGATACGGCTGATACGACGGTAGCTACGCACCTGGTCTTAAGATAGTTACATTTAATCATATTTTATACAGCCATTTTCAGCTTAGAACTTAAATTAATTTTGACGAATAGTCGTTAATGTCAAATTTGTAAATTCTTATAAAATATTTATTTCTTAAAATATTTTTTATCTTGTGGTTTGTGACACTTCAGATGGATCAAGAAGTATATCAATGAAATTAAAATTACATTATGTCTAACGTATTTTTATTTATGCTATTTTTCTTAAAATTGAAACTATTGCTAATTTTTTAATTACATTTAAAAACAAAATACAAGGGGTGTTACATTACTTATTAAATAAATATTATTCTATTTAATAATTATAATATTATTTATATTATTTAAAGCAATAACATACTTCTCAAAATCAAATTTTGTAAAATTTTTCTCCGAGCCTAGTTACCTTAGGATAGTTTATATAACAATTTTAGACACCAAAAATATTTGGGGGGTTTATTTTTTTTCTCAAAAATAATTGCATTTGAAAATTCAATTTCTTTTCCTTTTTTTTTAATAATTATTTTTAAGTATAATATGACATTTGAAAAAGGATGGCATTATAATTTATATCCCAAACAGCAATATTAATATACATGGGAAGAACGGCATAATATTTAAGCAATTGTAAGTGTTGTCGGTATATTTTTACAAATCATTTTAAACTGAATTTCGTATACATTAAAGATTTGTGGTGTTAACAGTTGAGCCCAGAGTCTAAAGTTATTTCATCTGTGTAGTAAGGTTGTTGAGCACATCAAATTTATTAGGGTTGCACTCCACACATTGTCGCTCCACGGAAGTTTAAAGAGTGTTATGGTTCGTCCCCGTCTCTTGATCTTGGTTCACAATTACGAAATTTACTATCAATAAACCTCGTGTTGTTTCTAAGTGTCTCGATGATAAACTATTATTCCATTAATTAAATCCAGGAATTTTTAATCGTTTTATGTAAGTTCTACTTAATCATATGACTATTAAACATACCACTAAAGCAGAAGCCAGTCATTTCTGTTGGAGAATGTATAAATATTTCTATATCATGACCACGTTTCAATATTTAAAAGATTTTAGAAAACGTGTGTGTTACGATCCACCAAGCATTCATAGTACTCAGAAAAATTTCCAGAAGAGAATTCAAATACAATCTATCTCAAGCCTTCGGAACAATTTCAAAAGTTCATCTCTTTCTTCATTATTAACTAAATATAGTTTTATCTCGAAATCATCTCCAATATCACATTTAGAATGTATTATTATTTCACTAATGAGATTAATTACAATACTATATGTAGTACATACATGTACAGTTACGGATAATTTATTCCTGGATGCTTCAAGTCAATCAATACTTAATCAATCGTAGTAGCTGCAGTGGGGCGGCAGCCCATTCTCTCAGCAAACCAAGACCAAATATTTCTGATGGGCAAGATATCTTCAGAACATGCAGGTCACGGCAAAACACCCTATGTGTCGAGGTGAAAAAGATCACGATGAGCAACATGTGTGTGGTTTTGAATTATCTTGTTGAAAAGGGACGTTTCCTATGACTCAAAGATGGGTCGATGCCACCGGTTTTATAATCTAAGAATGTCATTTTGCTGTTCAGATTACCGAAGATACAAACAAGAAGTGTCTGTGCTGTGTTCCCAATGGCTGCCCCTACCATCACACCAGGTCCAGGACCCGTATGATGATATCGAATCCGAGCAGGTTATGAACTCTCCTCGTGCCTTCAGACATTCATGGCGATGTTGCACGCAGAAAACGACGAGGAACCACTACTGCATGCAGTTTTGTCATTGTGCGCACCACTGTTGTTGCCAAGCGTTTCTACGCTGCAATAGCAAGGAAGCCGCAATAATGGTCATCATGATGGCAATTGATGCTGCTCCAATCGTTGTGTCGCATTTTCCGGGCTTATACTTGTGATACAAACAACCCCCTTCCTGACTCAAGGTCCATGGTAAGCACGTGGGCTTACAGATTTAATGGATAGTGTGTCGGGCGAGAGGGTGTGCCGGCGTGTGTGTAAGTAAAATACTTTAAGTCGTAACACAGTTTTAGAAAAAAAATTCACTTGAAACTCTATGTTGTAAATATCTGCAAAATTTTTCCCAGACTTAATAAGTTTAAGAAAAATGAAAAACACTAATTACGAACATATTTAATTTTAAATTAGAATTGTATATCATGAGCATTTTACAATACATTCCTCTTGAAATTTTTTTAACTATTTCAGTTTAAATTGAATTATTTTGGTTATAATAAAGCAATAATAACCAGACTTACAGACTGAGGAAGAATTCAACTGAAACTTTTGACTAAACTATCTGATTTATGAAAATTTCGTTAGGAAAATTCATCATTTATAAAAATAATTCTCTGAATTTAGCTATAAAAAATGAAATATTTACTCAAAATTAAAGTATACATATTACTACTAATACTTTTAACAAATTAAATATCCCCACACTTTAGTTACTTATACAAAAAAAATTGTGTCATGTTAGATCATTTGCTATTTAAAGCTATTTATAATTCACATATAACTAAAAATTTTCAAAAAATACTAAGAAAACTGATATTTATTAAAAGTCCTTTTTCTTGACCTATATATACTTATAAAAAATTATAAATCGTAATTTCCATATTCTAAACAATTGAGCTAAGTTAATTGTTATGATACTTTGTACAAAAATCTAAGAATTAAAAAAGCATTGTTGTGAGAAATAAAAACTGTTAGTGTTGCAGCTCAATAATGATGTTAAAAGATTATTCTTAAGTATTTATTGTTTTGCGAGCAAAAAGTGAAGTTGAATTTTGCGATAGCAAGAAGTTTCTTTTTAAAGTTGTTATTAGCTACGAAAAAAGGCCATAAAAATGTCGGATGTGATTCTTATGTCAACGTTCGTCTTGCTGCATTTCATGTGGTGCCTTTTTGAAATATTTGGGCATTTAATCTGCAATATTTCCTTCATTTGATCCCTTACTATATTTTTATTGAACTTCTGAAACTGAATTCCGTAATTTGAAAACAGAACTTCAAAACACTGATCAAGAAGCGAATATATGTCTTGTGAATACACAACTGGAAGAAAGAATTGAAATGAATGCAGAAATTGCTGATAATAAATCGATCCAAAATTTTGAAGATAATGAAACTGATACACCAAAGAAGATCAAACTGTGTCAGATATTTCTGATATTAGTATTCGAGAGACACGGATAAAATAAGGTCTTTTAAGAAATTCACTCCCTTCACTCAACGAAGCAACATTTCTGGACAACGGAGCAGACTTCTGCTCACTCACTGAAATTACCACACATTGTTAAATACTCAAAATAGTATTTTCTGATGACAAAGGAATAATTTCCTAATTGACAATGCCGAATTTGAGGAGGAAGAAAAAGAATTAATCGAAATTTTTAACTCAAATTTGGAATATTGCCCAGTAATCCATTTTATGAGAGGGGCTCTTACAATGAAAATTATCATTTTATTCCGATTCCGGACTCACCGGACAATCCTTCAGATGAAGATGTGGAAGAAAATTATATGCTCAATAATCACAATAATCGAATTTGGAAATATTGCCCAATAATCCGTTTTATGAGATGAGTTCTTACAATGAAGGTTATCAATTTACTCCTATATCTTCGATTACCTCAACGGGCAATTATACAGATGAAGATGCAAAAGAAAATAATATGCCAATTTTGCGAATTTGGAAATCTTGTCCACTAATCCATTTTATGAATTTTATCAGAGGGATCTTACAATGATGATTTTACTCCATCTCCTTTGAATGCCTCACCGGACAATCGTACCGATGAAAATGTGCTAGAAAATGCTATCGTTTCTTCCCGAAAGAAAAATGTTTTTAGAAAGGTAAAATCCTTTTGAGGAAACTTCGAACGATCACTGCAAAGGCTTTACATACGAAAGATTTAAATAATATATAACGCGCTCCACTTATGACACACATAGTTGAGCGTATATTACTGGTAAAATTTACAACATGACAATAGAACTTACGGTTGTGGGGAAAAAATATCGCGAATACCTCTTCTCAACCAAGATTAAAATTATTTCTTCACATAATTACTCGCTGCAACAACAAAGAATTATCTTTAAAAGACATGTTGTCTGTAAAGATCATCAAATTGTTTTCTTAATTCCCAAGAGGGAGAACCCTTCTCAGTGGGTTCGATTGTAACTTAAAATCTCAAGCGAAGGCCTGGACTGTTTTTTGACTTTAATATGACAAGCGAAGGCCTGGATTATTTATTGATATTACTGCTCCTAGAGAAGCCTGACTATTATTGATATTACTGCTCCTATTACTGCC
>BMAO01030331.1:0-23328 GCA_019973975.1 Trichonephila clavata
ATCTATTGACAAAGTTAGATTGCATGCCATAGAACACAAAAAGAAATAATAATAAATAATAATAACCGATTTTTTCGTCATAAAAATTAATTATATACCGTATGTATTCTTTTTTACTGTTTTTTTATACATAAATATTCTTTTAATACAGGACTTTTAACTTGTGTACAATACTTATACTGTATGTAATATGTACTGTTTAAAATACTTTAAAATAATTTTATACATATGTACAATTGTTGTTTTATTACATAGTTTCAAATTTAAATTCCAGAAAAAAATTCCCTTTTTTTTCGGAGGGGAGTTTTTCCTACGTTCTTAATATTCAACTCTTCATAATTAAAATTATTCATTGGTCCCTTCAATTTGAATTATCGAGAGTCGACCTATCTGTTTATGTTACAGTTTCGGTGTTTGTCTACTATGTTATAATGATTATTTATTATTCATCTATCTAGATGAGTAGAAAATATTAATTATATATATAATTTATTTTTGCAAATATTTGTTAAATTGTTATAAGCACCTATCTTTTGCTTAGATTAAACTTTTTTTTTACTTCCTTTGGTAATGTATTTGACAAAGAAGTGAAATTAAAAGTACCAATAATGTAACAGTTGTTGTTCTTTTATTTCACCTGAAATTAAGTATATTATTTTTTATAACACGATATTATAATCCCTTCATTAAAAATATAAATTTTTTCCATTGTTAACCTTAATTTATTTTTCAAAATTATAATCTTTTTCCTTAATTCTCTCAACAAAGTTATTTAAAGAGAATTCAGAGAAGCTAAAATTATTTCTCTACCTATATTAAAATACGATTAAATTACACATCTTATTCTTTAATATTCAATTAATACAATTTCTAAAATGAAGAAAATCATTTCATTTAAATTGAATAAGAGAATAAAATTTTTTATTCAAATGAATTTTAATTCCTAAATATACAAAATATTTAATCAAAGCCAACCAAAAGTTTAAGAATTTTAATTCTGTATTTTTTAATATCCATGATTATTGAAAATAAGAAACTGTTAAACTTTTCCACTACTAGAAAATACACACTCAATCTACTCCTATTTTCTTCCAAATTAAAACTATAAACATTGGCTTGAAAGCATCAGAATGCCACGGATGCTTCCTAAGATATCCCCTTTGAAATACAACCTGGAAACGACTTTAGACAACTTACTGTTTTCACATCCGGGAAGTCTCCAATCATCATTTCCGTGTTTTCTCTGTCTTCCTTGACCGAGCTTAAGAGCTCACTTCGGAGGAAAACCTTTCCTTACAACCATCTAAAGGGCTTGTAAAACCTCAAGAAAACGCACCGAATTCCTGTAAACAAACCGCAGGATTTTTATGACCGTTCACAAAACTTATGTGCTACAACTGAGAAAAGTCTTGCTTCACGGTGCTATAAAAGAGCATTTGAGGTTGAAGGTTGCATTTTCGTTCTATGGCAGTAAAAAGAGGTGAAATAATTTTCGATGTTTGAAACAAGGAGAAAAAAGTAAATAAGCACTCAATTTGTGTATGTAAAACAGTAGATTTCTTGCACTGAACAACACGCAAGCATTATTATTAATTAATTTTAACTTATTACAAAAAAAATGTGTTGATAATGTGAATCACAAACATAACTTGAGAAATATATAAAATGAAATTTAACTTGTCGATAAAAAGATAGTCATGAATTATTAATTAATTAATTCCTTCTAAATTAACTTTCTGAATACGTTTGTGAAAAGTTATGGTGAATAATATCGTCTGAAAATAATTTATTGAGCATATTTTTAAGATTACGATTCTGATTCACATGTTTTTACAAACAGTAAGGACACTCTAAGAAAAACACCGCTAAGCACATGGTGTTTAGAATTGAACAAAAAATTAGAAGTTATGGAAAAAAAATTGATGCATTGTGTGAATTTTTAAAATTAATTGATTTGAATTCCTGTCGCATAATTGTTATTGTGCAATATATATGTATATATAGATATATATATATATTATAACAATGTATATATATTATAATAATGTATCTATAATTATTTTTAACGTTATTTGTCGTGTGTTTGTATTGCACTGTTTTTTAAATAATAGTTTCCATATCACTCATATTGCACTAGACATTTAACAAATGCATTTTACTAAACAAAAATTTTTAAATATGGATCGTGTGATGAAGAAATATATTAATTAATTCATGAATTGTTGGTTAATTGATGAAAATATTTCAATTAATTCCTGTTTAAAGAAAAGAAGAAAAAAACATAAAATCCATAAATAATGACAGAAAAAATATTTTGCAACAAATTATATTTCAACAAATAAAATTCCAAGACCTTCAGAAAAATTAGGTTTAAAAACTTTAAGACAACATTGTAAAAAAAATAACTAATAAACTTGCATATTATTTTTAATATGTAAACTCCTTATATGAAAAAAAGGCACAAAATATATGTTTTTTTAAAAAAAAAATTAGTTTAATTTAAAAACTAAATTTATCAAGGATGTAACATCTTTTTAATTGTCTTGAATATAACGGCATATGTGTATATTTATGTGTAATTGTGTGTTTTAAATTTTGTAAGAAATTGTTTTGAAATAAATTTAAACTTAAAATAGCAATGGAAATATTTTAAAAACATATATAATGTTGTTTTTTTTTAGTAATTATATTTACGCAAATATCTTTCCAGTGATATTTTTTTAAACTATATAAAGAATGATAAGAAAATGACATTTTTTTCTTCATATCATGCCTTATTTTACGAGGAAATATTCTTCTCCTTGTTTATGTTCGATAAACAATATTTATCATATATGTGTGAGTGTGAATCCGAATAAAAGGAATTCCTTTAAACGTCGAACGAACAATGAAGCAAAAAAATGTTCTGGGTTTTATAAATCGTTTTCAGCAAAATAAACAAGAATTATTTTCGAAAAGAGAATAACAATTTGCTAATTTCCATTTAAATTCCAATCAATGAAAATTATATTAAAATACAGCTGAATAAATATAAAAGAACATTGTAACAAGTATCTTCTTGCAAAATTACTCCAGTAAATCAATTGAGATCTTGGCTCTTTTTTTCCAAAATCTAAACATGCTAATAAAAAATCAATATTAACAGCTGTTGTCTCTATTCTTTAGACGTTTGAAAAATAATTTCATGGCTCAAAGAGTAAAATAATTTTCCTGATTTATATACTTAGCTTCGAGTTTTAATGGGACATGCACGCTATTCTTTAAGAAAGGCTTCTATTTATACCATTGTATAACATGTGGTATAAAAAAATGGAAAACAAGCACAGCAGATATTGACAGAAAAAGTAATAGCCTTTGTATCGTGCTTTGTTTTTATTGAAAAGGCTCTGGTTTACTGCGCAATATACTTTTTTAAAACAGGTTTAAATAGAACTAATTTGAAGACAGTAAGCAATTTTAAAAGAAAAAAAAATCTAAATAATTTTATGGCTGTTTTAATGAAACATTATTCAATTTTAGGGGAAAAATAGTTTATATATTACAAAAATTATTTATATAAGTATGATTGAAAAATCTTCTGTGTTGCATTAAAAATATCAGCCAATACTTTTTTATTGCATAAAATGTGTAAAGTTTCTTACATAAACTGATTTACGGTATATTATAAACACTTAAATAAAACTAAATAATTCCTTGACATAGTTAAAGGGAAAAAAACTATAAGTACACACACACATTCTATTCTTCGTTCATATATTTAAATTTTTCAACAAATTTCTCTTTATGTAATTAAAAAAATAATCCCTTAACTACATATTTCTGTAATTACATATTATTTGTTGCACCCTTTCGCTACAAAGTTTCTTAAACTTTATCCTAAAAAGAGATAAAGCATATATTTAAAATTTAAAAAATATTGAAAGTTTCGTTCAGAACTTTTTGTATCACGTTAAATTTGGGGAGATGTCAAAAAACAATGGAAAATTTCAGTGTAATATGAATTACGCTTTTTTTAAAACACCAAATTAGATATTTTATATTATATTATATATATTAAGAAAACTAAAATAATAAATCTATCACGAAGGTTTCCATATATAATCTAGGTTTTTATATTTATAAAAATTGCTACATTTCTTTACCACCAGAAATGTTATTTGAGCGATTAGGGTTCCTTATATATATAACATTTAATCTATCGGTTTTTTTTCTCTTTAAGGGACCACATTACGATTCAATTAAAAAAATCGGTCAAACATCAAATGTAATTTTTTTAGCCTAGATATGTTTTTATATACTTTTCTACAAAACTCACAAAATTTGAAAGCTCTAAGTTAAAAAACACAAAGTCGTAGCAACTTTTACGATTGCTTTTATTCATATCCCAAATCAAAACTTTCAACTGATAAACTTTTACCTCCCAAAGATAAAATAACTAGTTTGTCTTCATTTAAAATGTTAAGGGCTTTCTTTCTATTGTGCTTAATACTTGGAAATGTTTTTCACTTGTTGCTAATAATACATGAATTAAATGTTGTTATGCATTTTTAATCAAAGCAATACTTATTTTTTAAACAATAATTGAATTTAGAATGTATGCATTTCTTAAGGAATTATCGATAATATTTCATAAAAAGAAGTATTGTGCGAATATCAATCATGTTATCGCAAAACCCATCCCAACTTTTGTTATACATAGTTTGATGCACATGTTAACTAAATTTCATATATGTGCGTTGATTTGTGTAGGAGGAACGGTATTATAAATATCTTCATAAGTTTCAAGTTTTGCCCTTAAAAATTAAATGGTTAGATTTTTATGAAATTTTGAGCACAAAATATGTTTTACATCATACATACACAACCAAAAAAAAAATATAAAATTAAAAAAAATGTTTGCATAAATCATACAATGACATTCAGGAAATTTTTGATAAATAATTAATTTTATAAAAATATTTTTTGCGTGAATTTTGTATTTTTTAGTCCAAAACAAGGAATATAATTTGGAAAAAATGTATCAAAATAATATGAATTGCACATAGAGGTACATCGGAGCTATAATCAGATTCTACAAACTCTTTTTCAATTCCTACTATTATTAGCTCTCTCTCTCTCTCTGTATATATATATATATAATATATATAATCAAAATTTCTCTACAAGAGAGATGATTCAACATTTTAATACTTAAAAGAATATCAATTGCTAGATAACAAGAAACAGAATTTAGAAGGAGAATGAAAAACTGAAATGCTTTTGAACTTGAAAAGAGCACAAATAACATAAAAAAATACAAAAAGTCTGATTTACATATAAAAAATAGAAAGTATATTGAAGAAATTAAAATAAATAGTCAAACATTTAACCTATTAGATAAAAAAGGTTTGACCATCAGCATAAGCTACATAATGCAAGATCTATAATAGACCAAAATACCTATATCCAAATTCAACATATATATATATATATGAGTGAGTGGGTGAGTGGATACTAACATCCCACTTGTTCAGCTACACGAGGGATTTTGGGGAATGTCCGCGTAATTTTGAACCATGGTCAAACGCGGACGACACCTGAGCTTGCACTCCCCTCTCCTAACTACCACACCACACCAATGTGAGGACGTTTGAGCTCTCGACAGATTTAACGTGCATCGCTCCCCTACACGGCTATATATACAAGGGGTGATCAAATGAAAAGGTACGAAACGACACGGTGGGTAAAATATAGACTTTATTCAAAATATACACCATAGGCCTGAGCACAACGATCCCACTGATGAACAAACCGCAGGATTCCTTGTTCCCAGAATTCCTGTGGCTGTGACGAGACCCAGTCCTTCACAGTGTCCTTGAGTACGTCGTCCGAGTTGAAGCGCTTTCCTTTCAGGTGTTTCTTCAGTGGACCAAACACATGAAATTGCAGGGTGACATGTCCGGACGGTAGGACGGATGGTCCACCGTCTCCCATTGGAACTTGTCCAGTTCCATTTGTGTGAATCTGGAGACGTGTGGATGCGCGTTATCATGGAGCAGAACCACACCCTTCGTGAGCAGCCCCGGTCTTTTGTTCTTGATGGACCTGCGTAGGCATCGGAGTGTCTCACAGTACACATCGGAGTTGATGCTTTTTCTTGTGCTCGCATCATTTGGACGCCGCTTTTTATAAGAGCCTTTGCTCTCTCCTGCGCATGCGGGCACCCGCGCATGATCCGATCCCAGTCAGAGTCTCCAATGGCATCCCGAGATGTCTCGCTACATTCTCCCTTGGCGGAATATGCAAATATTTAACTGTTTCATTTTATGTCGTTTCGTACCTTTTCATTTGATCACCCCTTGTATATACTGGTGTCCAAAAGTTAAGCATAAATCGTAAAATGCGAAAAACATGTAGTAAATATTCGAAAATATTCCAAGTTTCTTGCGGATATTAAGTGGGTGAAGAAGAAACATTGGGTTTATGCAAAACTTTTCAATCGACTACGTCCTGCGCGAAACACCAGCGCATGTCGGAAAGCGGAAAAACCGATTCACGCAGCATTGGTGATTCAGACAAGTTTCGTGCAACTGCTGTGCGAAGGAACGTTTTTTAACCATCAAACAAGGTGAATAAAGGCAAAAAGATGCCAATTGGACATGTTTACGAAAGGAAGAATCGTTGGAATGCTGGAATCCTCAGGATCACAAACCGAAGTATCTCGAGTTCTGAATTTGGAACAGTCTGTGATCTCAAGACTGCGGCAGATGTTTCAAAGTACGGGATATATTACCCGACAACCAGTATCAGGTCGACGAAGATCACAACCCCTCGCCAAGACCGATATCTGGTAATAAGTGCGTGACGTCAGAGGGGCAGTACTGCCAGAGCACTGTGTTTGGCGCTCACAGTCGCCACAAGAATACGAATTTCCAGACAAACTTTTTACAGGAAACTCAATCTGCTGGTCTGTATGCCAGAAGACCAGCAATTTGCATTCCCCTCACGTCTACGCATAAACACGTGCTGTTTGAACTGGAGTTTGAAATATCAACATTGGAGTGTGGGAAAGTGGGCCAATGTGATGTTCACTGACGAGTCCCAGGTTAGTCTGAGTAGTGATTCTCGGTGGGTAACGATATGGAAAGAACGTGGAACACGTTTTGAACCAAGAAATACGTAAGACATTATTTTCCATCAAGGGGGTAATAGTATGGACAGGCAACACGATGGAAGGCGCACAGACCTCCATTTCTTTGACACGGGTCTGTCACTGACTCAAAGATACAGAGACGAAGTTCTTGAGACTTATGTTCGCTTATTTCGAGGTGCTGTCGGTCCTGACTTCATATTCATGGATGATAATGCGCCACATCACCGAGCGGTGCTGATCGATGACTTCCTTGAAAAGGAAAGCATCCAGCCCATGTCGAGGCATGCGAACTCCCCTGATTTAAATCCTATGGAGCATGTATGGAATATGCTCGGGAGACAAATTGTAGCCCTTTCGCACCCACCAAGCTCCGTTACAGAACTGAAGAGAGCTTTCCATGAATCTTGTAACCGTTTGAGAGCACAACTCATTCATCATCTCATAGCAAGTATGGTAAATCGCTGGGCAGTGTGCCTGGCTGTCAGAGGTGACCACACGCCTTATTAATCTGCAGCATCAGTATTTTATTTAATGTTTTCTTTCATTTTTTTTAAAGTGTGAATCCTTGCTATGCTCATTGTTCTTTCAAACTGCTACTTTGGATAATAATATTAATTATTATCATTCTTTTGGTTCGCTTCCTTATTTTATAACCATTTTACAGTCTCATATCATGTTTCCCGCCATTCTGATTTACAGTTCCTTCTTTATTCACATAATTATGAATTATGCTTAACTTTTGGTCACCAGTATATATCTTGTTTTAATTTTCAATCGTTAATAAAATACTTTCTATTCATCCAATCAAGTTCAAATATTTTTTTAAACTTGCAGTGGATGACGATTGATGTTAATATAGTTCTTACAAATATTAATTCATCAATTACAGGTTAATTAATTCAATTAAATGAATTACCAGTTTTTGACGCTAACTTAGATTTTGTCTCCATTGTTGTAACAATGTATCTTTTAAAACGATGTCAAAAGTAATCGTTGAAAACCTGTTTTCCAATCAAACTAACCAAACTGAACGTCCATTGTAATAACAATGCAGACAAATCATGCGTTTTTTTAAATTCCTACTATTAGTTATATATATATAAATATATTTCAAATTTTTAAATGTTAATGAAATACTTTCTATGTATTCATTAAAAGTAAGAATTGACTCAAAAAAATTTTTGTATTACTTGCTTACCTATAGGTCAATTTTTGTTGTAACTGTTAGAATCATTCCAATTCTTTGATGGATTTTAAAACATTAAGATATTCATCACACTGTATGCCATACAAACTACTCCTGCATGTCAAATACCATTTACTATCTTTGTAGCTGGCAGAGCCAGATCCGAGTTACAAATTATCCCTTTCAACTAGTTCCATTTTCATTAAACAAGCTTTACAGCGTTTACAGAATGGCTTAGAGCAACAGTCATTAGTTCAGTTTAGTAATAAACAGTTACCCTTCTCGAAATATCACGACAACGGTTTCATGCACGACACGAATGCTAAATTATAGAGAATATTGATTTTCAATTTAAATGAAATTTGTCTCCATAATACCCGGTGAGCATTCTAATTATCCCAAATAACTTAGTTTTATATGCATTTTACGTAGTTAGATTCATATGAACATATTAGATGGAAATAGTTATTTAGATTATGCGATTCGATATTGAAATATACATGAGTACCACCATAAATGTGTAAACAAGAATGCTTATTAATTCATTGTTGATATTTCACCAAATTTTCAAAATTTGTATAGCTATATTATTTTTGATCATTAAGTATTAAATTTATACTTATGTGTAATCATAAACTACACGAAATGTTCAGGAAGTTTTCTGAAGAATTTTTTTTGTTGAAATAATGACAAAAAAACTTTCATTATTGCATTACACATGCATGATGTTTGTGCTGCCCATCCAGTATAGTGGTTACTGACGCTAATTGATTAATAAGGTCTGGATTTGAATGTCAGAGATTGAATTAATGTTAAGAAATGTATAAGCCATTTCACGCTATGGGGGCACATTTATTGAGTCGCAAAGTCTCTCGTGATGTTAAAGGAAAGGGAACATAAGTGGAAGACTTATGACCACTCGCACGGTGTACTACTTCAAAATTGGGGTGGATGCGATCCACATCGTACTGTCACTTGTTATGGTGCTCAAAGCTTTGGCTAACGCCAAACTTTAAAACCAGCTCTTGGCATTCAAGAATTTCGTGGTCTTGCTAAGACATCGCTCGATCAGGTGACATTAGCAATAAAGATATGATTTCCATACGACTTTAACCCTAAAAATGCACTGATTGCTACCTCTGCCTCTCTTTTTTTCTCTTTGCTTACTGTAAGGAGTCCAAGACATATTCTCTCTCCCTTTATATAAGATATTAACAATTAGTGTTAATATATTATTAATATCTTCTATTTGCTTAATGTAAGGAGTGCAATACATATTCCATTTATATAAGATATTAACAGTTAGTGTTAATATATTGTTCCTATCTTCTATTTGCTTACTGTAAGATGTGTAATACACATTCCCTTTATATAAGATATTAACAATTAGTGTTGATACATTTTGTTCAACTCGTTTGCAATTTCAGCTATACATTTTCTTTTTCTGCCTGGTATCCGATTGGTTTAATGTAATAGTATCACTTTCGGTTACATAAAAGCTAGTGGCAAAATACTTCACAACGTAAGACTTAGATCACCGAAATTTATAATGATGAGCCTAGAATTACGCTAATATGATGAAAGTGATAAAAATGATACATTTTTTCCTCACACAAAGAAGATTAGTTTTCTTACAAGCAAACTGAAGTGGCGGAATAAAGAAATTATACAAAAGTTATAATTGCACTTTATGCATCAAAGTATAATTACATTTTCTAAAGAAAAATATCTATATAAATATTAATTTGAATACATTTAATTCATATTAAAAGGGAAGCATTGAAGGAATTAAACTGTTTTTGTTGTGATATTTTTGCAATATAGATTTCAAATAATGCTTTATAAATTATGTTTTTAAGTAATTGCACGGTATATGTTATTTTTTGTTATGTTGAAAATAAGTTAGGAAACAAAATGTATTTGTTAAATTTCAATCTTTCGGTCAGTATGTGAAAAATTTTAGACATATATATATATATATATATATATATATATATATATATATATACATAAGTATATATATAAATACAAACATATATATATATATATACATAGAGATATTTAATATTTTAACAGTTTTAATAATTTTCAACAGTTTTTAATAGTCTTTATTAGTTCTTTTTATGATTAAACAGCAGTTTTTGTAATGAAAAGGAAATAACTAAGGAGACTGTTATTAAGTTCCACATATTATATTTATAGTTATTTAAAGTATCTTAACTTGTTTTTCAGAAGAAAAAAAAATGTTTTGAATTTATTTCTTTACATATCATTTTGCCAATCCTTTTATATCAAGAATTTAAAAAAAAAATACAAATATATTTAAAAACATTTTTTTAGCAAACAAATATGAATTTATTTTCTTACCATTAGAATAATTTTACTCAAATACAATATATTATTGTAGAAATATATTTTATTGAAATAAAAGCTTTGTTTCTTCTTTGTTATTCAAATATTGAGTTCTTAGTAAAATTCCTGTGCTGTCATTGTTAACAGAATGCTGTAGAATAATGCATTTGAATTTGGGAAAAGAGAATTATCAAGAATGAGCTCATGTATTTTCTCTGCAAAGTGCAGAAATGCACTTTATTGTGTTCAATTAAGTTTTATGCAAAATTAATGATTATGAGTGTGTTATTATGGTAATCATTCATAGTTAAACATTATATTATGTCTGAATCTGTGCCTATTATATTCAGATTAATTTAATGTATTTCAATTCAATTTTCTTCGTTCGGAATTCGGGCGTGTGTTTCTGTTTTGAATGTCATCATTATTTCTTTAGGGTGTTTTGTATTCTGAAGCAGATTGACTATTGAAAAGATTTACTTATTTTGAATTTACTGAAACTTCAAGATCCTTGTTGTAATCACATCAATTACTAATAAAATATAGCCCTATTCTTACACATTCTTCCAAACAAGTATCCTAAATAACTCAAACTTCATAAGAGAACTTTAATTATCTTGGTGGTGTTTTAAATATCTTAAAATAGGAGAATGTATTACCACACAAATAATGAGTTAACTTCAAACAGTTTTTAAATATTATATTGTTGAATAAGTAACTTGTTCTAAGTTTATTCAATAAATATTCATTTAAATTAAATTTATGTTGTAAAAATGTTTTCTTTTAATCACACCAACTGCTTGTAAATATTTAAAACAATGCTAAAATAACAATTTATCTTGTTCAGGTTATAAAAAGAAAATTTTTGAGAATAGAAAATCAAAAACAAACTAGAGGGGGAAAAACTGTATAAGAAAAAAAAATGCACAAAAATCTATTATAAAGTTACTTTTTTGCATTTATTTTCTGGAAATTGTTTGGAAAAGTTTTTTCCCCCGATTGGAACATTTTTGTTTATTCAGGGACGTATGATACATCAATATAAAGTTTGATTTAGTATTTCGGCATTTTTCTTTGCAAGAATCCATATACAAGAATATGTTACTTTTCTGCTCAAAATTATCAAGTTTTAAATTGAAATGTAATCTCAGAAACAGTTTTTCTAGCTGGAATTGGAAAAATGTATTTTTTCCCGAGTTTGATATAAATTGTTCAAAAGTTAATTTACAAATATAAGCTTAGACTAAATAAAATTAAGGGTGTTTAATATTTTCAAGCAATTCAAAATTGTATATGTAGTTTACAAAACTCCTAAATTATTTTCTTTAAAACTCTTATAATAGGTAGTTATATCGTAATAGTGACATAAAAATTTCCTCGATCACTAATTTTAATTATAAATTTTAGGTAATTAATTGAAAGACGTGTGAAAATTTTATTGAATGCAAATTGATATGATATATTTAGTATTAAAACTGAGAAAATATGAATCATTATAATAAGAAAACTATAAGAATAATTGTTATTTTAGTATCTTATAAAAGTTGTTCCAGATAAATGCCAAAGTTCTTGATATTTTTATTTTTGCCTGATATTATTCTTTTATGTTGAATTCATAGAATATTTCTCTTATTATTACTTTTGTAAATATAGTTTAATGTAATAAGAATAAACACTTTTTTTTACTCCCATTACGAAAATTCCAACGCAGCACAAAATATTTTTAAGTATTATTTCTCGCAAGAAAAACCATTCACTTCAATTTCTGCTCATAACAAATGTAATCTCTTTTAGTTCGAAATAAGTTTCTCAATTTATTAGAATTCCAAGAAAAGAAATATTTTCATCCGAGTAAATTCTTCACACAAAGAATAACAAATTGCTGCACATCAGCTGACATATAATTCATAGAAGAAATCGGCGATATTTTGAGGAAGCGAGATAAAAGAAGACAAAAGGTAAAACAAAACTGAATAACTATCGAAATTCCATATAAAACTTTTTGGAATTTCTCTTGTTCTAAGTGGAAATTACTGTCTTCCTTTGTTCAAAGCTGCGTGGATACAGAATTGAAAAAATCTGTCACGCCCACCACCTTTGCAAATGCTAACATCCCCTAATGGGCTCCGACAATTTTCTGAATCATCTTCTAAGAGGTAGAGTTTGAGACCGAAGATAAACAAGAATAGAAAGAAAAAAGAAAGAGAAAAAAAGTGTGAGTAAACGAAAGTGAATGGTACCCTTGTAAAAGTATTTTCTTTCTTCGCAGATTCTCTAGCCCATTTGCGAGATGGACTAGGGAGCTGCTCTGTAGTGTCCAGGCTCAATTGTCCACTAAGAAAAAGGAGACCGAAAGCATTTCCTAAGTCATTTCTTTCCTTCAGTAGAACATTTTCAAAAAGAAAGGAAGCCGTGCAGGATGAGAAGTAAAACTTAGTGTAAAGATTTTTATTTTAGAAAAGTAAATTAAAGACTGCTACTCTTTTAACTCGAGATTTTCCACTTTAACTTATCAATTATTCTTCTTAAATTCTTCCACAATAGTCCTTTATCTAAAAATAGTTGAATTCTTCTTGAAATAAATTGGCATTAGGAAACTGAAAATTTATGTAAAAAATACTTCAAATATTAACAACTAGTTTTAGTAAAAATGAAACATAATATGTATTTTAATAATATTTCAAATTAAGAAAAAATGTATCGGATTATTCGTAAAGTTGTAATAACTTAATTTATACATAGAAACTGTTTGGACAAATTTTACATTTATGATGATTGAGAGGTTTTGCATGAATGTGCAAAAGTAGATAAACACACACACACACATAATGATGTATTGCAAATTTTACAGTCAATTATGAATAAAAATCCGTATGCACAGAAAAATATACAACTTTGAATGGATTTCAAAATAAAAGCATATATCAAGTTTATGTTTTTATACAAGGTTTAAAGATCATACTCGAGTTTATAATAAACTCCCATACAATGAATTAGCTGCTATCATTTCGACAAAATACGGTTCTATAGACAGAATTGAACATGACTCTCAATTTGTGGTTGAAAAAAAAGCTATATAATACATGGAAATTACAATTTTGCAATATGAGCAATAAATGTGAACAATTCAACAATTTATACAATGGGGGATGGTCCACCGTTAGGTGAAAAGAGGCTAACCCCCAGTTATTAGTAAAAGTTCGCGATGCACAGAATGGAGATCGAAGCTCATCATGATCAAAAGCTTATGACTTTCTATTCATATAATTTAAGTCATATATTTATTTATTTGTTATGTTGAGGACCAGCAATCGGTTTTCCGCATTTCACATTTTGCATTTACTTGTGTCGTCAGCAGTACAATAACACTTTAGGTATTTTTGATTATTTAAAATGATTGAGTGACTGATTTCAGAAAATGATGGGTACCTTTTTATTTTTCTGTTGTATCTCAATCACTCGTTAGGCGCAGAAATATATACTATTCTTTCTTATTATTTCATTGTTTTATTTATTTTATGTAATAAATAAACAATTTATTTTATTCACTATATCTCTAATGAATACATACGATTGATTCGCAAAATAACTAAATAAGTAGAATTTAGAAAGGTGGAAAAGAAATCAAAATTATCGAGAAAATTTATACTTGTACGAATAAATAGAATTTATCATGCATGCATGTTGTTAAGAAATAAGTGAAGGGACCTTTGTATTTTGTTTGATCAGGAACTTTTAAAATAATAAATTAAAAATCGTTTTACAAATCATACTTTTTTCCCTTGATATCCGGCAATTCCTTGTTAAACACTAAGCGGATATTCTTCATTTCAATATTTATGGAATCAAAAGAGCAATTTTTGGTTTGTCAGATGCATTTTTAGCCTTGTTTATAATTGTAATATACTGTTGAAGATCTTTAAAAAGTTAAGGCACAACTAGGACGTGAAAGTGCTTCAAACCTTGCATTTTAATTTTAATTTTACAAAATAGAGGGCACTTTGATGTATCCATAAATGATTTATTTATGAGAATTAGCTAAATAGAAAGCTAGAAAATTGAGTTTTAAAATTGTAAACAAACGTGATGTAACTGTGATTCAGGTACAATTTCTGTAAAATCCGTTTTGTATATAATATGCTTTGCAAAAAACTGATTCTTCTATTCAAAGAATGTAATTTTTCTGTACTATATGTTCAGATTTTTTGAAAATAGAAAATTCAACATTTTTATACAAAAATTACGGAAATTAAAATTATTAGTTACAGCATTTTTAAAAAAAGAAATTGTTTTCAAAATGTTAATTATGCCTAGTCTTGCATTTACAAATAGTCAGTGTTGATCATAAATTATACATCAAGTGGATATAGAACAAAATGGATCTTGAGGATTATTCTAAATTAAATACAAGGCCTGTAACATTTCATTAACAGACATTTCGTTTTTCCTAGCTGCTTATTGCTAACATTTGGAGGCTCATGAATAATTCTTTATGTTTATAACTGTTGGTTTTACTTTAAAATATAAATAAGTATTCATACGTATGAGTGCAAAACATAGATTCTTTCGTTATAATTTTTAAAAACAGAGTTCTATTTAAACTAGATAATAAATTAACTTTTTAAATTCATCAAAGGCATTTTCTTAGTGTATTTTAATAAGGATAAAATATGAGTAAAGAATTCTGTTATATCCTGTAATGATGATGCTCAAAGTTAAGTAAAAATACTATAGCTTATAGATATAAAACTTTGGTATTTTAAATGGAAGAATGTGTGAATAGTTGATAATACGTGTTGATGAGGTAGGGAAAGAGTAGTTAAAAAGACTTCTAAATAATCTAGAATTTTCAACTTACAGGCGAAAAACTAAGAAATGATGCAAAATAATCCAATTAATTACGGTATGGCTTTATTATGTATTAGAAATACTATTTTACAAATCGTAGATAAAAATAGCTTTATTTGCAATTTTCTCAAAATGCATTTTTTTTTTGGTGATTCCGGTACACTTTTCTCAAAATATACTTTACCTACAGTGCTGATATTTTGCATAATACAAGATTAACAAATTTTCAACAAAGTTTATGCGAATTTATTTTCAAATTAAAATTCACAGCTTTTAGATATAGCACAAATTTTGCATCACAATTAAAGGAAATTTAAATCATTAAATTAAAATGTTTTTAAATCTTTATAAATTCTTCTTTTGAAATTTCATTTCATTAATTTCATTTAGTGTTATGTTTGCAAAACTCTGTAAAATTTATAGCTATATATGCAGTGAATTTTATGTTTAGTGAACGTAAAGGTAAGAACATGCCTTGAAAATAAAAAAAAGAAATAGTTATTGATTATTTATTGCTCACACAGATTAATTTGCAATTTAAAATGGAATTTTTTCTTACATGAACAGCTACATAAATATACAGATAATTAAACGTAAAAATTTTATTTCCGTTGCTTTTAATTTAAGTCAGTGAGGACTATTTAGATTTGGTGTGAAAAAAGTTCAGTTCTCCTTGTCGCAGATGTCCCAGTTGCCTCAATTTCAATTTTTAAGTGAGAACCTTTCTTGGTAAAAAATTTAGTAGTAAAATGTGAGTAACGCATTGCGAAAAACATTTTTTACACTTTTAGTTATCTAAAAGCATGGAATAAGTGATAAAAACTTTTCTTTATGCAATATAGAATTCAAATTGAAAATTATTTAAGCTTTCAATTTGGTTGATTAAAAAACTATGTGATAGTAATAGCATTGCTTTATTATTTGTAGAACTTTGCAAAAGACTAAACCTGGAAATTTTTATTTACTTGTAACCTTATAAAATAAAAATATTATGAAGTGTGAATGCTTTAGAACTTTAAAATAGGGCCACTATTTTTTTAAATGCTTTTGAAATTATTAAAATTACAAGTGATGTATTGAAAATTGCACTGTAGTAGTATATTTTCATGGATAAATATCAAAATTATCTCTCATAAAATTTTAATTTATGGAAATTCTTACGAAGTCAATGTATGTGAAATATATTTCAGCTCTTAAAAAAGGTAGTAACATATAAATATTTATTTACTAGCATACTTTAAATCAGAATAATAGATTTACATCTGAACTGTCATATTTTAAAGGAAATACTGTCCTGCTTAAATTTAAAATAAAAAAAATCTCTAAAATTAAATATATTCGTATGGGTATATAGTATAGATCAGTGATCCAGCATCGAGAACTATGAAATTCTAAATCTTTACTGAAGGCACGGGGTTTCCTCTATAGGGAGAATACAGGAGCAACGCGTTCCAATGCTTGGTAATAGGCAAACGAACCTTGACTTAGGAGGACGATTATAATTAAAGAGAATAAATCAGAAGAGATAGCGAACAGGTAAATTTTGGGGTTTTCTAGGACTCTAAATGTTTCTGTGCATCTAGACAGAGGTGGTATTTTGTCTATAGGGAATATTTAAAGTGTCTTATTCACAAATATGATTAAATATTGCATCATCCTGCACCATGTAAGTTTTAAGTTTAAGACTACGAATATAAATATATATATATATATATATATATATATATATATATATATTTAAATATATATAAAATAAATCACCCAATTATAATTAAGCAAATATTCGAAATCATATGAATCCTAGAGTACGACATCCCATTTCAAAATATCAATGGCGAATAAAAAGAATGAAGTTCCAACATTTTCAAACGAAATTAAAATTGTATAAGATAAAATTTATAAAATATCCAAGTGCAACCTCGGACTTAGGACCAATAAGTGGGGTTAAACTAATCTGATGGGGCTAACCTTCCCCCTATTGCAACTTGGTAAACAAATCTGGAAATATCCAAAGTCTCAAAAATTTAAAATTTTAAAAGCTTTTCCTTTAAAAATTTAAAATTAAGAAAAAATTATTTTTTCATTACCTAAAAAATTAAACTATTCACCATTGCACTCTGAAAGATGTAACATAAAAATGTTAAAATTCTAAGACAACTAAGTGCATAATAAAACAACCATAAAACATCAAAGATATATGCACCGATCTTTGAAATTGTTGTATAGAATGAAAAAACCTCAAAAGTTTGAAAATTAAAATCAAGAGTATAGTATATTCAAAAATTAAATATCTAACCACACCAAAACATGTTACATAAATCATCACAAACTCACTCCAAATCATCATATTAATAAATGAAATCGATGAACGGTATTTCAATTTCTTAACAATTTTTCATTTCTCCTACATCAATCATAACTCCTACACTAATTCCTTACACTCACTAAATTCCCTGTCGCGACCAGCAACAATTAAATCATCTGTATATCTCAACAAAAGGCATGATGGATCATTTCTTTGACCTGATTCATAACATATATATATTCTTGAATGGACGACACATGATAGAATAGGAAGTGGATTAGAAATGCACTTATGTGCAGGAATTCATTATAATGTAAGACAAACACGATAAATACAATATGAAAATTTCATTATGAAACAATTCCATTATGAAACAATCTAATTGTAATTCTGAAAACATTTAATTGAAATATACTTTCAAGAATCATCCAATAGAGTAAAATTTTGATAACTCTAAGTTTACTTTTTTACCACTGAGAGCACTTTTAATATTTTTTATAAACCTTCAATAATTTTTTTATATATTATGAACATTTTACAATCAAAATTTTAAAATGAATTATTTATTAATATATCAGTTGATAATCATTTGAAAGACAAACCATGTGTTTTTACCCTAAGAAAACACTAATAATAAAGATTTTGAATGATGATAATAACGATGTCCTTGAGAATAATGATAATCATAATTTTCAGAAAATTAACAAATTTATTGATAGAAAAATATTTAAAATTTTACACTTTTTCGTGCAATGCACATTTACATCAAAGGTGAAAACTCAAAAACTAACTTGAGTCAAACAAATAAGGTTTAACTTTAGGTCGGTCGTGAAAAAATTAATATTCATAGAAACATAAGTTTATTTCATTACTTACATTATAGTAAGTATAAATAAAAGAACAAGACAAATTTAAAGTTTACAGCCTTACACTTGATATCATTTCTCTGCTATTAACTATCCTATTTCGGGAGAAGATTTGATGTTTTATTATAAACTATTGTGTGCCGTAAAAATGCCTGTTGCAAGCTGCATGTGGCCCACAGACAATGACACATATGTTTTACATGAAATATATCTAAAATCTCACGTTTTTTATTGATTTAAAATTATAGAACTAAAATAGTAGAAAATGTTAAGCATGTTGGTATTTAAAATATTGTTTTTTTCGTATTATAGGAAGACAAGGAAATGTTTAATGAATACTGAGTTCATTTTGATGTACAGTATATGCTAAAGATTATATTTTTCAAAATTTTGTTTATAATTTATTTATTTTTTTAAAAAATATTTATAAAAAAATACAACATGTAATATGAAAAATGTTATTACATAATTAAATAATTCTTTATTTTTTATGCAGAAATACGTGAATCATTACAAAGAATTCTGCATACATATTTTTTTAAAAAAAAATTTAGTCAAAGAAAGAAATGTGTTCTCATGAGTTCTATCTAAAATATTCTTCGGGAAGAGCTCTGCGAAGATTTATGGGAATTATTATTCGTTGGATCAACTTGTTTTAGAAGGGCTCGAAATAGCACCAACTTGCTTGCAGCATTTTTGCTTTGTCATCTAAATGCAAAAATAATGGTTTTGAGGAGACGCACTAAATTTCTAAGCACGCATAGAAAAATGTTTTTCTGAAAGTTGGAAATAATCGAATATTTAGAAAGCCTTAAAATTTGTTCGCAAAAACTATAGCTATTAAGAAAGAACATCAAATATTCATAATCAGTTTGAAGAAAAAAGTGATCCAGGGCTTAAAATCAAAAGTGTGGCTTTTTTTGAGAGGATATGCTAAATTTAAGGTAAAATAGAAAATTCAGTAAATTCTATTCTACAAAAGAATGAGACTTGATGGGGGAAATTTGTTGAAAAAGAAAAAGGGCAAAAATCCTTGAAATAAATCGTATACATAGTAATTAATCGCATTTGTATCTAAATTAAGAATGAAATAATTGCATTCAATGTATTTGAATTTTTATGCAGATTTTAACTTATTACATGCAATGAAATTTTTAACAACATTACTCCAGCATGGCGGAGACTACTGAATAAATAATAATTCTTAAAATAAAATAAACAAAATATTTTCCACTAGAATACTTCAGATTACATTAAAAACAACCCAAACGCTAAAATTTATTTTTCAGATTAATGTGTGATTAACCTTTTTTTCATTAAAAAACTATTTTTCTTAAAAAATTTAATTTTAGAAAATAATTGGCTTTAATTAAAAACAATTATTTCAGTGAAGAAACAATTATCGTACATAACCAATCAAAATTTATATATTATACATACGCTGCTGTTTGGATACCTTTGAAAGGCGATAGCATTTTTAAGAAAGCGATTTTATTCGCAAAAAATATATATTTAATGTATAAAATTTCTGAAAAATAATTCAAATTCTATCTTAAAACAGATTTTCAGATTTAGGAAAACCAAGATGTTTAAGAAACGCACATTAGCCACTACAAAGAATTAAGGCATATTTTAGTCGATAGTTTATATATCATTCTAGACTTATAAAAATTCATTAGCAACTCTACATTCAAAGATTATCAATATAATAATGTTACGTACACATCGGGGTTCAAGGATTTTATGCAAGTTCATCGCAAACAACAAGCCAGTTATTTAAGAGCGATGATAATTTTAATGTCGCAAAAACAATCCTTGAAATACAGGATGCAGCAGCAATATCCACACCTAAATATCAGGTCTTCACACTTTCAACAGCACTCAGACACAATTATCAGTAGTTAAAATACCCGTATGTAAAACATTATTCACAGGCACAGCGAAGCTAATCATGGCTAAGGCAAGTTTACTAGTTGCTAGTCAAAACCAAACTGATTCGTTGAGGCGAGTATCGCTCTATTTACAGCCGTGGCTGAAACTTCGAGGAAGATGGCTCGCGTCATAGATCATGAAATTAGAAGAATCCAGAGGTTCCGGAAATCGCCAATATTTCGCCAAGTTCCTATTGAAACGCCATTATAACGTAAGCGACGGCGTTGCTTGTGAATATTACAGATTTAACATAAAATCAGTATACCATAGTGTAACATAAATGCATTACACATCCAAATATAGATTATTTACACTATTTACAGAATTCATAACAATAATGTACAAAAATACTAGACAGTGTTTCAGTTATATATCATTCTAAATAACTTCCCTACAGAGCGTTTACTATCTAAAGTGTTCTACTTCTATAAAATCATTCGCAAGGATTATTAATAAGAATGTGTGAATGATGAGTATCACAATTTTAAGGTTTTGACAATAATTGGCTACTTGCAAATGTTCGCCTCTTCTATATATATTATACAGATTAATGTTATCGAAATTGTCATTAATATTTAAACACGAAGCTTTTCTGAAATCATATACTTCAAGTTCAATGAAACAAGTAATATTTAAAAGGGATCACAATTATTCTCCCAAATATTAAGTGAAGTGTCTTAGTGGAGCAAATTAAGAAAGAAATATATGAAAATGAATGTATTACCGTTCTAGTGTGAAATCCGTTATTCTATAGAATAACAAATATTTTCCCAAACATTGAGTTGAGTGTTTTAGTGGAGCATATTAATATATGAATATGAACGCATTTCCTTTTAAATGTGAAATCCATTATTACATAGATTAACTAATATTCTCCAAATATTTAGTAAAGTGTTTTAGTGGAGCATATTAAGAAAGTAATATATGAATATGAATGTATTACCGTAAAAGTGTGAAATCCGTTACTCGATAGAATAATTAATATTCTCCTAACACAGTGAGTGGAGTGCTTTTAGTGGAGCATATTAAGAAAGAGTAATATTGAATGTATTACCATCAAAGCGTGAAATCCGTTATTTCATAGAATAACTAGTATTTCATGCAATAACTATATAAGTCAAATAAGGTATAAAGATATTGAATTCTACGATTTCACTAGGTAGAATAACAATCACTTGATCGTTAAGTTTGAAATCTGGCACTCGAAAGTTCTTTTGAGATGGTTCCAACTGTTTTTAGTAAATTTTGAAGCCAATTCAAAGCGCCATCACAGATCACTTGCTCTAATAATAATGAAAACTAAAATAAAAGTATTTCATGAAATTTAATTAATATTCCTTACAAATTTGTTTGAAAAGTTTACACAATGTTTTTATGAAGCAACAGTGTTTCTTCCCAGCATGTATTTTTTTTATAATATTTAAATATAACTATTTCTGCAACATATTATTTTTTTTTCGATTTTTGTTTATCTAATGTAAGCAATATCAATAATAAATTATATCATTTGATTTTTCTTATTATTTATCAATTAATCATCCGCAATAGAGATAAAAAGTGTCATTTGAGATATTTTTTGCTATTTGTGATTAATTAATTTATAAAATAACTTTGAAATTGTTTTTTTTTTCAATTTAACGGTCTATCTTTAGTTATTTCATAAAAAAATATGTAAAGTATGAAGTTTTTCATCCTTCTGACTTGTTTAATTATTTCAAATTAACTGAATTATATCTTCAATAGTAATATATACACTAATTGCCATAAAAATTTGCGCATCAACAAGTAAGAGTGAGATTGTTACGAAACTTGGCCTCAAGGTATGTGTGAGGAAGATACGTAAATGTATAGAAATGCAACGTGATTGAGCATTATGTAATGCCACCAGAGAGCTTTGAACTTCAATCTTCTTGAATTACAAAACAGATAAGCAAATCTTAATTTAGTGGGTTGCAGAGGCCCGCATTTTAACTTGTGATGCCATTGAGCCGCCATATCAGATAATACGTTCAGCTGTCAGGTTATAGACAGGAAAACATGCTGATTACATATATGAACTTTTTAACGATGATACTTGAAGATACATTATATAGATTAGCTATACATGCATAAGATCACACAAAACACACGCGTAAACTTGTGGAGGGAAATAGTATACTTCACTTAATTACAAAAGGTCTCAGTTTCATGCTCCGATTTCGAAAAATTTGAACTTACTTTATTCGCATTATTTCTCAGTCTTAACATACTGATTGGTCAGATCCGGCGAACATCCACCATATAAATTTTTACACTAAAAACTAAAGTTGCAGATGAGTTGCATTTCCGTTAGGCAAATAAATAAAAGGAATCTCACAAAGTTATGGGAGCTTCTTAGAAACGCTGATTGAACTATGCTTAAAAGTCTTCAAAAAGTGCACGGTTAAATGCAGTACTCGATAAACAAAAAATGCTACTCTTGTAATGCATGTATCGCGACGGATCTTATCGCTCATAATTTGTGTAATTTGTACATATTGAAGTATTTTGCACTAATAATTTAGTAAATCCATTAGAAAAGAAACTGTGAATCTAAATTATTTATTTATCATCATCTTATTAAAAATGAGTATATATGTTACCGCTAAAGTGTGAAAGGCGTTATTTCATAGAATAACTAGGTATTTCATGAAATATCTGGCAAGTCAGTTAAAGTACATAAATTATT
>BMAO01030332.1:0-19301 GCA_019973975.1 Trichonephila clavata
TTTTGGAATTAATTTATCCATCGTTCTTTCCTGGTTTTCGATTAACAAATCTACCGTGAATATTATGTGACGGTTCTATCCACGCTCTTTTAACTAAAAGTCCTCTTGGGGAATTTCAGGTCTCTTTAAAAATTATTTTATTATAAAACTCCTCCTCGAAGAAGAAAACGTGAACATACAAATTAGGACTACTATATAGATTCTAGACTTTCGGTTAGAGAGAGAGATAAGATAGGTTGCAAGCGGTGCAGTGATTAAACAAATTGAATGTGAATCGTGGATATTTAATATTTGATAACTGAGTTACTTAAGGTGACGATCTGTCACTGGAGATAAGATCTAGATTAAATAGTGAAGAAGTCGGAGCTATTGAATTGAGCAAGAGTATTAAACATTAAAGTCTTCTCATATCTCGCATACCTCGTTAATTGTCTTCATATTTATTAATTGGGTGCATCTCTTATCCTTGATTGATTGAATTTGAGTTGTGGTTAATATTGTGAATAAATTGAAGTTCTATTGATCATGGCTAGTTTTCCTTCCAATTCTTTCACACCTTTAGGCGTGGAGGCAAGATCATTATAAATGGACTAATTAGTTTTAGATATGAAAGTTACCCTTTCGAAAAAAGAACATAAGAATATTTTTTAAATCAGGTTTGAATTTTTTTTATACAAACCAGATATATACTATACAGTAATACCTCAACTTACGCTACCCCAACTTTCGCGAACTCTGAGTTACGTGATTTTTCAAATCTCGTCAATTTATCTTTTGTTTAAAAAAAATGGTAAATTTGGTGAAATTGGTAATGGTACTGAAATAACTGTCGATCTTGCCAGGCAAATAAATTTAGAAACGGACAGTGATGACATTCAAGAACTGCTGGATTCCCACCATCAGGAGTTGACAATGAATGAGCTCATAGAAATGTATGAGCAAGAGCAAGACGTAGAAGAACTTGAGTTTTTAGACCCAGTTCAATCAGAAGATCGAATGACGGTTTGGAATTTGACAGAAGACCTCAATTTAATTGAAAAAAGGTTACAGACTTTAGAAAATATAGACTCCAACGAAGAGCGTATTTTTTTCAACAAAACTACGAATAAAAAATATATTAACTTGCTACGGAAATTTTGAGGGAGGAAAAAACTCTTTGAGCCGGTGGAATGCTTTGTTAGATTTTATGAAACCTTCTACATCAGAATAACTTTGTGTTATCTAAGATTTTGCTAAACATCTTTTTATCTAAATTATTATTTTCTTTTGTCAACGGCCTCAGCTAAAAATAAATTTTATGTATTTAAATGCGAAGTCATACCCCATCTTACGCGGTTATGACTCACCTATCGCGAAAGTTCGAGGTATTACTGAAAATAAAAAGTAGAATGTGGTAAAAATATTGTTTCAACTTCACTATTACAATCCAGATACGTCTTCCTCTTTCAGCTAAATTTTAGGATGGATGTCACAAATAAATTTGAGAGAATTCTTATTATTTTAAAATAACTTGATAATTCGTTCAAAGTACATTTTAACCCTTTTCCTTTGCATAGCATATGACTGCAGCTGATACAACTATGTAGATATAGAAAAGTACGAAATAAAATTTTTTAGTAACATTAGATTTCGAAATCTAACTATATTTTTCAGAAAAGTTGTGAGGCTAGAGCTTATTTCCTTAAAATTTTATTTTTGGTACAAATATTTTCTGTTTTATAAAATCATCTTCCTCCTACTTTTCTTGTTAAGGCCTTTCATTTACAGGAAATAATCTATTCAAATATAACAATTGAAGAGGTAACTGTACCTTCTAATTTTGGATATAACGCGCTTCGCAGAATTATTCGAGAGCATTTGTGTATAGGAGAGTTTTTATGTAGTGAGCGGGAAATATTTATTTCTTCTCTTCCTCTTACTAGTATAATAACTGAAGCTGATTTAAATTAGAATATGTGTGGATTATAGAATTAAAACATTATTTCTGTTTGAATCAAATTGTATTTTTTGCTGTCATTTTTTATTTGTACTTCATTTCTTTCTAAATCTTATTAATATGTATTTTGTGTAAATAATTATTTTCTGTCATGTCATATATTTGAGCTATCGATCAAGTATTTATCTTTTTCAACATGATATTGTTTTGAAAGAGCTACAGGAATTATATCAGCTGCTGTTCCTTGCTTGCTAAAAATGGTTTGATACCATTTGTTTAAAGCTTCATTCGAAAAATGAAATTGTTTTTTTTTTCTGAATCAAAAATTCTTTAACCCTGTATCAACTAATATCTGAAACCTATTCAGTTGCAGTTTAGTTATTTCCCCTTCTTCTGTTTTGTTGAATATTGTTCTTCTTACATGTATGCTTATCATGGTAAAAGTTTTTAACTTTTTGTTTTCTTAAGAACTTTTTAATTCTTAATCTGTCTAAATAGAGTCTCTAATAGTTTCAAATCCTGAAACTATCAGAGTTATGTTATGTGTGAAAAAAAGCGAGATTTCTTATAGGGTTTATGATAATTTTTTGACTACACACATCAGCAATTTCTTTTTGCAATTTTTAAATTTTCTACGAAATTGCATTTATGATTAATTTTTCTACCATTAAATAAAAAGGAAAGTATAAAAACAATATAGATATTCATTAATCGATTGTTACAAATCAAGCATAATTTAATGACACTTTTTGCATTCCTGTTATAACATTTTTTCAATGGGCTGCATTTTGACAGCTAAGCATTTGAATACACGGCAAGCCCCCAAGTGTGAGAGCCATTTTATTAGTTGTGCCCTCTGGTGGTGGCTCCCTCTGTCAAGTTTTTGTCACGTGAATTTGTTCAATTCAGGCTCAAGTCGGATGCTAAATATTGACGTGACTTAGTTTTTTCGAGAATACCAGAACCAAATTGACACTCAATGGATCTTTTACATGCCAACTAACCATATGTCATGCGTACCTACGGTTTTTACATCCAAAAAATCTAAGGACTCCAGACGGAATCGAAACAGCAACCTTAGGCTTTCGAGGCGGGCACGTTACTCTAAGCCACCGAGCCGACCCGGTAACAACATTGATCCACGTATTTCATTTTAAAAAATAGGAACAAACACAGGAAGTCCAGCAAAAAGAATAATAGTATCTACGCGTGAATATCTAACCCTTTTTAAATACGAAAAGATTCATACTACTGGTATTCGTGACTTCCTTCTTATAAAGACCTACAATAAATAAAAATTACGTGGTTTTACGTAAAGTTACAAAACACAATATGCATGTTGTGTGTATGTGCTCTTATGCCTATTTTAATTTATAACCGTATTTCCCCGTTTGACACAAAAACCACTCGGTGTCACATTTTTACGTTCAAAATCATTTATCCATCATCCCGAAGGTCATCTCTACTTCCAATTCCTATGATACTTTCATAGTAACATTAACAGATTGTTTTTCAACATGAATAATATATCGTGTTAGAGGTCAAAACTCACCTATCGACAGGCACGGTCGCAGTGAAAATATTTTATTACCCTTTCGTTTTTTTTTCTTGTGTATCCATCTCCTGGCGTCTCTTGTGTATCTCTCCAGTAGAATTTTGTCCGATTATAGATTTCCGCAACTGGCATTGAAGGCCGCGTAAAGAGCAATAACATCTCCGAGGACGTTGGACGCATCCAAAACGGTGTGTTTTTGTACTTAGTTTTTCGACATCTTCCCTTTCTAAATTTTCTTGGCCTTCAGAGAGATGGCCGCTCTTTATGAGACTTGAAAACATTTCTATTTCCTACGATACCTTCTAAAGGATGTTTGCGTCACAGATTTTTGTCCGAGTGTGAATTGCTTTCTATTGTGCTATTAGTTCGGATGATGGATAGGAAGTTTTTTGTTGTTGTTGTTGCTAAGGAAAGAACAAGTAATATTGTTATTTCTTGAAAATGTTCATATTTATATGACTATTAGGGATAAATCGTGGTTATATGGAAAGAAAAATATTATCAATTGGAAACCTATGCGAAAAAAATGTTCTATGGCGTGGAGAAAAATAATTAAAAAAATTAATAGCAGGGCTTCGAACCATAATGTTTTTCCTTCCGGTTTCTGTTCAGGCTCAACTAAAAAAAATCGGTTCAATTCCGGTTTTCGTTTCGCCAAAAATAACGATTTCGGTTCCGTACCGAATGAATAATTTTATATTATGAATATTTTTTTTGTACTAAAGATATAATCCTATCATTAACAAAAAATATTATTGCATCAAAATTTAGAAGATTTTATTCTTTTCTTTAAATACAGTAGAACGTCGTTTATCCGAACGTTTATTATCCGGAGCGTCAAATATCCGAACCAAAGTTCGGATACGTTTTCGAACAGTGCAATGCTCAACATTTGTTTCCTGTGAGGCCAAAAGTGACGGGAAAACCCAAGATGAGGGATATTTGGGGAATTTCAGTTGTGTGATTTGGTAAACATCTGCGCGAAATATTAGGTTAGTTTGTTTCCAAGTGAGGGGGTGTACATGTGCTTTTTTGTTGAGTTTTGTTGATGTAGAAACCTGGATAGCATGCGATGCAGAAGACTGTAGATTTCAAATGCTAAATGACGACGAGATAGTGACTTCCGTGCAAGAAGAATCCGACCCTGTCGACGATGAAACAGATGAAGACGAAGACAACAATAGCGAAAGTAGCAAGGGTCTATCAATTGCTGAAGCGTTTCCTACGTTAGAGACAGCTATGGAGTGGTACGAACAACAATCAGAGTGCTGTCCTACTCAACTACTGCTGCTCAAGAGAATCAGAGACCTTGCAGTGAAAAAACGAAGGTGTACAATGGTACAGCGAAGAATTAGTGATTATTTTCCACAATGAAGGTAAAATTGCGACGTTTTGCTCCTATTTGGCTTTTTCTTCAAGTACATTTCCGGCATGTGATGATTTTTAATATTTGTATAGTGTCCAGTATCATATACTGCATGGATCGCATTCGGTTTTCGGTTGTCCAAACAATCGCGTATCCGAACCGTGTCCAGTCCCAATTGATTCGGATAAACGACGTTCTACTGTATGTGAATTGATACAATTAACCAACCTGTTCGATGCGAGCGGTGAGCAGAGAACGGCGAGCATTGGCATTGTTATCCATTATCAAAATCACATTTGACAACTAGGTTCATAATTCTGGTTTGTCTATCTAACCAGTCTGAACAAACATCGGTGGATAATAACATGCTGAGTTGCGAAAAATATAACTCCGACTGATATTTTTCTTAAAAAATCATCTTTACTTTTGGTTTATTCAATTGAATTAAATCTGTCTTCTGCAAGTAGTTCCATGTGAAACTGAAACAGAAAAGTGCTAGTGAACGCCAAAACAGGAGGAGCAATGTACGAGTAATGAATGATCATTATATGGTTGACGTTAAATTAGAAAAAAAATTGACACGTTGGTTACAGTATCAAATAAGACTGAAAATAGATCGAACCGAAATAAACCGATATTTTTTTCGGTTCAGTTTTGGTTTTCGTTGCAACCAAAATAGCGGGCTTTTTTTCCAGTTCTCGGTTCAGTTCCGGTTTGAAGCCCTGATTAATAGTGCTACAAAGGGGTTGAATTTTTGAAAAGAAAATGGAAAAGGCCTTAATTTTGGTTAGATGGTTTCAGACTTAAAATAGTTTTTTATTAAAAAAAATAATCAAAAGTGAGATTACTGATTAGTGATTACTGAGTAGCACACTGTAATATTGCAATATTTCAAAATCAAACTAGTTCTCTCTGCCCGTTACCATTGATCCCTGTAGTCCGATCCAAGCTGTTCTCCGTTTTTCGCTTTGTCTGCACTGTAATTTCGACAGTACTTTCTTTTAATTTAATATTTAAGAAGCTGTTTAATGTATCTGATTTTTTTATTGCAACGATTTAGTTGATGTCCTGCCATCACAATAAATGATAAAGTACAAAAAGCTGTTACACTTGGACGAAAATTACTTTGATTTTTTCATACAAAAACTCAAATACTGAAATTTGTTCTCCTTGGGGAAGTACTTAAAATAATAATTAATTCTTTATTTTGTTTTTATCTTTATCTGTATACTATAGAGCATATTTTCCGTGCAGGTAGGTATTGAAATTCTGACAAATCGTAAACAATTATGAAAATTAAAACGGAAAACATAAATTTCTATATAATTATTTTTTATTTTTATTTGTATAAATTAAACAATTATAAAATTAACAAGAGAGAACACACTTATAAAATACAGTGAGTAAGAGAAGAATTCGATTATGAACGACGGAATCCTAACTGAATCCACGGAGAACAACGCGTACAATCAAGCTACACATTTATATTTAATTTATGAAAACAACTGACCTGATACCTTTTCTTAAGGCAGGTTCTTCTATATCCGGATTGCTTTAATGAGCGGCTTCAATCTCAGCTATCTTTCAGTTCTGTCCCGAACCGATTTAATGAATACTTTTCAATAGTCTTCTCCCGACGAATATATTTTCACTAGAAAAACTACTCTCTCAAAATCACCCTCTTTTTTCTCTTCATTTCATTTCTCCCTTTTATATCTTTTTCGAACTCGCTAAACCCGAAAATATCTCGTTTGCATAAGTCACACTTTTGGCTCCCGGTGGAGATTGGTTGAAATAAATAAAATATAGAATTTAAGAGAAGGTTAGTGAAACGCGTAAGCACCCGTCACAAATTTAACTATATATTTGAGATTTGAGTGACTGCTATTATATAAGTTACATCCCCCCGCCTGATTTTTTTTCGCGTTTAAAAATTTACTGGGAAACGAAATGATTTTTAAGATTACAATTAAGGTATCCAACTACCCTAAAATTGTCAATTTTTCTAAAAAAAAATGACAATTTTTTTTATGATATTCTTTTATAGACCATCTTGTTAGTTTTATAAAAATACTAAGTTTATTATTTTCCGTTCACTAGAACAAAAACTACAAGTGTTATTGGAAAAGTAAATGCCGTTACTTTAAGCAAGGTGTCATACTTTAAAACGCGTTTTACTCGAAATGCGTTTTTTTTTAAATGCTCAAACGTGGCCAGAGATTGCTAAAAAGGTTTTGAAAATAATTAACTGAACTTTTTTGTGTATGTTCTGTATAATAGTAGAAGTGTTTTAACCTGCATATTTATTACTCACTGTTTTATTACAAAATTTACAGTCCCTTATGTGAATATAATCACTGTTATTTTAAGCAATTTCATATAATAACTAAGATAAAGGGCTCTCGTTTTTGTAAAAATTAAAATATCTCTTATCCTGAAGTTCATTTCAAAAATGAATAACATAGCAACACATCAGAATTGAAAAATTGAAAGTTAGTTCCTAAACTTTTGGTACAGAATGGGCCCCTTTTTAATGTTATTTTTTGTAAATTTTTACCCATGTTTTCCCCTTTTAGTAGTAATAATTTCATTTTCTCTTCTTAATGTTAGCATATTTTTCTTAAAATGTACCAAACAAATTTAAAAACCTGAAAAATATCCCCATATTTCCATTTTATTAAAAACAGTTGTTGCATGTAATCGTATACCTTAAGATTAAAATAATAAATTTGAATGTATTTTCAAACAGAAGTACTCTATAGCCATACAACAGCTTATACAAGTATTACCCGAAAGTTTCATTACAGTCACTTATATAATAGGGGATCCCTCACTTAAATTAAGCTTTACTTACTTTATTATTTGTCATGTGTTGGAATTCACATACATGAAAAAAGATACAAAAGAATTGCAGACTACTTTATATAAAAATAGCCTCTTCTTTTTTAGATATTATTAAAATACAATTGTTTCATATGAAGATCATTTGTACAAACTGTAGTGTCCTATTATGAAGAGAATTTTTTTTTCTCTTAGAACAGTCTTTTTTACTTTTTTAGGGAGTCACGGATCATTTATAGGGAAAACAATTTTCCGCGGACTACTGAGAAATTTTCGAGATGATTCAAGGACGTTTTACTTTTTTATTGTTACTTAGTAATTATACATGAAGAAGTAATTACTCACTTCACACACACACATTTAATAGCGTTTTTGTACAGAGGTATATAAGTATAATACAATTTATCTAACAAAATTTTTTTTTCATAAACTATTTAAAAAAACTTTAAAAAAATATTTTATTAAAGAATCACATTTAATTTTCGTTTCCCCTCGATATGAGAACAAAGTTAAATATGGATTAAAATTTTTGTAGGTTCAATTTCCTTATAAAAAGTCTCAAAACTTCTCAGAGTGTTCATATTCTTCGCAAAGGTACGCTTGTATGCGTAATAATTTTTTCAATTCCTGCTTTTAGCTCATTCTCTTTATATATTTATATATATATTTATCTTGTTCAAATTAAATTTTCAATCGTTAATAAAATACTTTATATTCATCCAATCAAGCTCAAATAAATTTGTTTAAACTTGTTGTGGATGACTCTTGATGTTAATACAGTTTTTTCAAATTTTTATTCATTAATCAAATTAAATTAAATTAAATTAATTAATTACCGGTTTTCGACGCCAACTTAGATTCTTCTCCATTGTTGTAACAGTGTAACTGTTAAAACAATGACAAAAGTTGGCGTCGAAAGCTGGTTTTTCAGCCAAACAAGTCAAACCGGGTGTGCATTGTTACAACAATGCAGACAAATGATGCTCTTTTTTCAATGCTTACTCTTAGTTCACTCTCTCTCTATGTATATATATATTGTATATCTTGTTCAAATTTTCAGTCGTTAATAAAATACTTTCTATTCATCCATTCAAAGTAGGAATTGACTTAAAAATACTTTTTTACATTACTTGTTTTAACTTTGACCAAATGTAATAGTATGTCAAAAACTAAGTATGACATGAATACATTTTTCTAAAAAACTGTAATAAAATTAAAATTGAAGTAATACATTTTACACGCACACACACACTAAATGTTTTAATAATAGACCTTAATTATATATGACTTAATTATACGAATACAATATAACCAATTGAATTGTTTGCGTATTTATATTAATTATCGTTATATTTATCGTAATTTTACTAATTAATATAATGGACCAGTGGGTAAAGAATAGTTTATCGACGTCGAGCTCTAAAGCAACACGAGGGCTATTTTCAAAAAGACCAAGGGAACCGAGCTTAACCGAAAGGGGTTTAGAGCTACAACCCCCTTTTAGAGCCCGGAAAACAACCCCCCCCCCTACTATCAGTCTTCATGAAACAAAATCTTATAGGACTACTAGAGACGGTCCTCGTTATTTTGAACCTATGCCAAGTAACGAGGACAACATCTGAGCTGGCACCCCGCTCTCCGGACCATTACGCCACGCGAACGGGAGGACTTTGAGCCACTACGGAATCAACCTGCATTAGCCCCCTCTGTAAGGTGGGTCGTCAATGGCACCAGGACTCGAACCCGCGACCTATAGTAGACAAGCATCATTTATATCTCAAGTTAAATGATCCTGCTTCAGGTAAATAAATAAATAGATGAGTTATTAAGGAATCGATAATAAATAAATAATTAATGCCGATTATTAAGCTCAATGATAAATATAAAAGGTGCGATACTGTGGCGATTTTTTATTATTATTTCATAATGCACTATCGCCTACTTCAAAGCTTTAATAACCAATATTACAAAATTTTGCTCAATAGAAAATGAAATTATTTTCATTATTTTTTCCCTGTTGCTTCATCTGAGAGATTGCAGTGTATGGCTGAAACTTTTCAAGGATCCGTCTTGAATTTGAATGCTGGTTCAGCCATGAACTGGAAATTTAAGAGAAAGACGTCGTCCTGAAAGTCTCGCGAGTTTCATAATTAAATTATCTATATATGGAGGATTGGTGTAAACTTAACAATTGTGTGTCGACAAATAAACATTATTTCTGGATATATCACAAACATCTCAAGGCTTTAAGCAACTATAAGTAAGTAATTAGACATTTTAGTTGTGAAAATATTTATATATCTATTTAAACATTTATTACTAAAATAGAAGTTTTACAAGCAAATTCTATGTATTGAATATCTAGAATTATGTACTGAAATGCGCAACTAATTTTTTATCGGCATCCAGGTGCTTATAATCGTTGCGTATGTCCAAATCAAATTTTTCTTTCCCGTTATTTTAAATGGGATAAGCTAGTTTATAGAATAATTTTTTATCGGCATCCAGGTGCCTATATTCGTTGCGTATGTCCAAATCAAATTTTTCTTTTCCATTATTTTAAATGAGATAAGCTAGTTTATAGAATAATTTTTATCGGCCTCTAGGTGCTTCTTTTCCATTATTTTAAATGGGATAGGCTAGATTATAGAATAATTTTTATTGGCCTCTAGTGTTTTTTTTTTTTTTTTTTTTTTTTTTTTTTTTTTTTTTTTTTTTTTTTTTTTTTTTTTTTTTTTTTTTTTTTTTATATAATTTTTTATCGCTCTAGGTGCTTCTTTTCCATTATTTTAAATGGGATAGGCTAGTTTATAGAATAATTTTTTATCGGCCTCTAGGTGCTTATATTCTTTGCGTATGTCCAAATCAAAATTTTATTTTCCATTATTTTAAATGGGATAGGCTAGTTTATAGAAAAATATTTTGTCGACGATGAGTGCCGATTAAGAGTCGACATTTCATCGAGTGTATACATATATCGATGGATATTTGAGTTTTTTGATACCCTGAGAGTGTAAGCATTTTTTATGTTTCTTATTAAATACAAAAAATTGATAATCATGGTTTTTAAGAAATGGATTCTATGATAAAGAAATCGATGTGGGTTTTAAATTTAAGTGGAGTAAATAAATGACTGATTATCCTCAGAAATACATGAAGGTTGTTGTTACTGATGCCATCTGATCGCAAAGGCTAGATCGAGGCCCACGAAATTCAACATAGCAAATGGCTAAGTGACGCCTTTCGTTAGCCGTAGCCTTGAGCATCATACAGCGGACAGAACGATACATGACATGGATGTTAGAGATACAGGTGACAGAACATACATATACTTGCATATGATTATCTAAAATTTTAAAACAGGGGTTCTCAAGTTTACTGCGCCTATGTACCAGTGATGTAACGAAGAATATTAGCCCCTCCCCCTCCCTACAAAGTCAGGTTCTTGTCCCCTTGCGGGATCTTGAAAAGTATACGTACTTGATGTCAGTCAGACTTTGGGCCCCCTGGAATCCTGACCCCCCCCCTTGAGATGTAGGGTGTACGTTAAGTCCCACAATTATAAAAGAAATTTAAGAGAAAGACAAGTACCTTTTTATACCCAAAACATGGCCATGATCCCCCAAGTGAAATACTTTATTTCAATACATTAATAGAAAAGTTATGAAATTCACTTTGATGTCCTGAATGGTGAACGTTGACTTAAAAATAAAGCATAAATAAAATATTGTGATATCTGAAGTGGTACTTATTTAAATTATATCTTTTGCATGCATTAAAATATAAAAACACATTTTTTTCAATGAGATGAGGGAACCAATAAAATGGCTATCTTCGTACAATGCAAAAAAAAAAAAAAAAAAATACTGCTTTTTGAACAAAACAACGGAAAATTTATTGCATTCACTTTTCATATCGGGATCATACATAAATTAAAACTAGTTGTTGATTAGATGTACGACTCTTTTATTTGCCTTATTTTAGACACGTTATTACACGTGGCGGCGAGATCACGTTCCTGTTTAAACCTGCATAGACGGCCACTCTTCTGATCGGTCCGACTTCCATCGGGTCACGCTTGTCACTACTTGTACTTCATGGAACTATCTAAAAAAAACTTTTATTCAAAATTTTTAATTCGTACTCTTAATTTTTTAATACGTACAAAATGCGACTAATTTATTTTAACTTCCATAATAATAGAAATGGGTTACAAATAATTTATTTTATATTAAAGCTTTCACGCACCCTCCAAATTAATTTTAATTTTTCACGGATGCCCTCAACAGTCTCAAGGACTTTCAGGGGTCCATAAGGATTCTATGATTTAAAATAATTTCATTCAGAAATATCACCGATAATGGCATAATAGAATAAAAGAAGTTTATTATATTTTGAAAAATAATTCGTCCGTGGACAACCAGATTATATGAATTTGGTAAAATAAAATTTAGTTTTGAATAATTTTTTTAATACTAGCTAGTATACCTGTTCTTCAAGCGGGTGAATTGAAAAATTAGACTATACAGATTGAAGGATAAAGAAGTTTATAATGAGTTAATTTTACGTGAATTGCAAATTAAACAAAAAAAAAGTGTTTTGCGTATCTCAGCTAAACAAAAAAACCATATTTGTTAAATTTTAAGTCAGAAGGTCTAATAGCTGATGGAAAATATTTTTTTTTTATTTATAACGCCCCGTAACTATCTTTTGGGTCAATGTTTGAAAACACCTTCCTAAGCTAATCTTTGCTCAGCAAAAGTAACACTTTGTTACATATTTTGTGTTATGAAAGCTTATCTGCATGTGTAATACGTTAATATTAATTTCTGTTGCATTTATTTTATGATAAAATTTTAATATTCGCAAGGAACGGCGTTCCTTACATTATAATGACAATTCAATGGAAACATAGCAAAATGTTAGTGATAGAGCCAAGTTGGCATCCTTTTTGGCGACCACGTTGGCAACCTGGCGATTGATTGAAAAGTGCAGAAGTTGCTTTGCTGTAGTGCCACCTGGTAAGTAGCTGCGACAAAATGGAGAGCACAAAAACCTTCTTCACAAAAAATACATATACATGCCAATTTTCATAGTAATCGGTTGAACGATGTTGGAGTGAAGTGGGGTCATTTATACAAACATCCATTTATATATATATAGATAGATAGATTAATATTATATAAAGGAGAACCTATCCAAAAACCAAATTTCTCTGTGCTTGGCGAACATGTTGGCAACTTGGCAATTGATTGAACTGTGCAGAAGTTGGTATGCTGTAGCGCCACCTGGTGGAGAGCTGCAACAAAGAGAATAACACAAAAACCTTCTCCACAAAAAATTACTTATACATGACTGCATGACAATTTTCATAGTGATCGGTTGAACGGTGTTGGAGTGAAGTGATTTCATATATACAAACATCCATTTATATATACATATATATATATAGAGAAGAGAGAGAGAGATTTATACATAAATTAGTTAATTAAGTAAATTAAATTATGAAAAACATTATTTTATAGAAGGTTATTCTTATCTTATATTAAGATTATCTTACAGAAGCTTATTCTCTTATCTCATATTAAGATTATCTTACAAAAGATTATTCCCGTAGCTTATATTAAGATTATCTTATAGAAGCGCTTATTCTTATCTCATATTAAGATTCTTACAGAAGATTACTCTTAGCGTATATAAAGACTATCTAATAGAAGATTCCCAAGATTATCTTATAGAATGATTCTCATTTCATCGCAAAACACTTATTTTAAGAAACACAATCAAATTATTTTTAAAAGGCGTTCGAATCTTAACATAATACTAACTTATTTATACACATGCATAAAATAAATATATCTGCAGTTCATTTTTATACAACTCATATAGGAAAAGTAAAAGTATATCACACTCTGAGCTTGAACTACTTGAAGCTTAAGCAAAACTTGACGTCAAAAATGTGGGTCACTCGATGTCGAAATCAGCAAGAAAAATTCATATCTCTCACGTGTAACTATTTCAATAGTACAAACTTGTTATGAAATATCACGAAAGAGCTTCTAATGTGTAACAATCACACCATTAGGGAAATGCTTTGAGAAGTCGTGATTTAAACACTTTGCACGCAACGTAGAGTGCCATTCCATTGAGACTCTGCATCACAGAAAATAAAATTTGAAATTAGCGAAAAATAACAATGAAGAATTCATATCTAACTCTATTAGCAGTTTATTAAAAAGAATAAAGGCTAATGGTCACTTGTAGTTAAGTTGAAATTGTATTTTTCTTGATATCCATGTACACCAAATTTTAGCGATAGATTGGACTGAGTGAACCATGTAAGTAGGGGTATGATTGAGCACATCTTTTTTTCCCCTCAATGGGGCTTCATTTTAGCAACTTTGCAGACAAGGCAAATGCCCAAATGTGAGAGCCATTTCTTGGTGGCACCATCTAGTGCATAGGTTCCCAACGTTTTTTGAACTGGCGCCCCCTTTTCTAATAAATAATTCGATATCGCCCCCTTTTTTCTAGTGAATATTTCTATACCACCCCTTTTTCTAGTGAATATTTCTATACCGCCCCCTCCCACTCTAGAGAAATAAGAGTGTACATAATACATGGTGAAAACAAGAGTTAAATTTTAAAAAATATCTTATTACTAAAAGAATATATTTGTTTAGTTTTATTTTTTTTCCTTAAGTCCCAGTTTTTTTACTTGCGAATCTGAAATATCTATTGCCACAAATATATTTAAATGTGTAATATTATATATTTAGTCATAGATGAAATTGAAACGTTACTGAATTTCTTCATTTAAAAGAGTGGAATAAAAATTTTAGCTTACCTGTTATGAAGACAGGTAGTGGTTTTGATGATACGAAGTAATTCATAATAAACTATTGCTTTCAAAATAAATATAAATTGACAGTTTCAGCCTTTAAAGAATCACGTTAATTCCTGGTTAACATATTTAATTATGTTTCTTGGATAATATACGTAATGAAATGCAGTGGACGAAACATGTTTCCTACTGCTCACAGGCAAAGACAACACGTGCACTACAGAAATTAAAATGCACTATATCATTCAATTTAATGTAGGTCTGAATGTTGTAATCTTTTTAAGTTTTTCACATCCACTTCCCGAACTATCGAAATATGTGAATTTTCGTACATGTGATATAGAAATGATTTAAATATATACTATCAACATAAGGTAAAAACAGTATTCAAGTTTACTTTTGTTAGTACATAATCAGCGTGTTTTTTTAGTCTTTTTTTTTTGGTTAATCTTCCCAAACCTCTCCGTGCCATCTCAACGCCCCCCTGAAAGCCTCAAACGCCCACGTTGAGAACCTATGCACTAGATCATAGGCGTTGAGATGGCATGGAGGGGCTTGGGCTGATTAACCAAAAAGACTAAAAAAACACGCTGATTATGTACTAACAAAAGTAAACTTTAATACTGCTTACTTATGTTGATTGTATGTATTCAAGTCATTCCATATCACATGTACGAAAATTCAGTTATTTCGGTAGTACGGGAAGCAGATGAAAAACTTAAAGATTACATTACGTTCAGACCTACATTAAATTGAATGATATAGTGCATTTTAATTTCTGTAGTGCACGAGTTGTCTGTGAGCAGTAGGGAAAATGTTTCGTCCACTGCATTTCATTAAGTCTATTATCCACAAGAAACATAATTAAATATGTTAACCAGGAATTAACGTATGATTCTTTAAAATCTGAAACTGTCAATTTATTTATTTTGAAAGCAATAGTTTATTATGAATTACTTCGTATCATCAAAACCCCTACCTGTCTAACAGGTAAGCTAAAACTTTTATTCCACTCTATTTAATAAAGAAGAAATTCAGTGACGTTTCAATTCCAACAATATCCTATCTATGACTAAAATATATAATATTACACATTTTTAAATATATTTGTGGCAATATTTATTTCAGATTCGGAAGTAAAAAAATTGGGACTTTAGAAAAATTAAATTAAAAAATATATTCTATTAGTAATAGAATATTTTTTAAAAATTTAACTCTTGTTTTCACCGTGTATTATGTACACTCTTATTTCTCTAGAGTGGGAGGGGCGGTATCGGAATATTCGCTAGAAAAGGGGGTGCCAGTTCAAAAAAGGTTGGAACGTATGATCTAGTGCAGGGGTGGGCAGACTTTTCCAGAGTGCGGGCTACTTCTGATATTTCAAAGAGTTGCGGTCCACCCAATGTCAATGGTGCACACAAAGGCGGGGGAGGGTAATTGGGTCCAATGGTTATACGGGACCTTCCCTCTCATAACCATTTTCTTCCGATTCATTATAGTTCCATGTATATAGCATGTAACATTTAATTAAGTATTTGATATTAGTAATATTTTTATTTATTAATGTTAATTGTTTATTCAGTAATTTATTTTTTGCTGTTTCTTGTTCTCGACAATCGAAAAAATCAAAAAAATATGTTTGGCTTCGTATTGGGGTATGATGCGAGAATGGTAGGCCTTCAACTCTTGACAACCCTTCCCTTTCAAAATTCTTGTTCACTCTACTGCCCAATGTCGTAGGTCGTAGGTGTGATGAGGTAAGGAAAAGAGAGTTTATTATTATAGTTTAATAATAAGTACGGAATATGTACTTACCTACAGAACTAAAATAAAAAAAATTTTAAACCGCGTTTTAGGAAAAAATTGCGATACAAACTTGATAATAATTGTCCCAAATATCATTTTAACAAACAAAACATTGATTATGAAACAATTCAAAATACATTAAAGAAATATAAAATATTTTTATCTACAGATAGTTTTCGTAGTTATAGTCAGTAGAAGGCTTAGTCTACGAACTGTCAGCCAATCTTGAATTCTCCGTATATAATTATTAACTGGTAAAGTTTTTAGGCGGTCACCCCAAAATGTCTTGGTGGTCCACCGGTCGATCGCGATCGACGTAATGCTCACCCCGAATCTAGTGGATGCCTCGCTACCAAATTTGGACGCGTGAATTAATTTTTAATTCAAGTTCACGTTGGATGCTAAATATTGCCGAGAGTACCAGAGATTTAGCACATATTTCCTATAATTATTTTTATTTAGGGACAGAGACGAAAGGAAATAATAATTTAGAAAAAAAATGTTTAGTAAAATCTTAGATAACACAAATACAAAATCTCAAATCGAAGTTATTTTGATGTAGAAGGTTTCATAAAATCTAACAAGTAGTAGTCTGTGCCGGCTCCAAGATTTTTTTTTCTCTCGCAACATTTTCTCGTGGCATGCAAGTAATTTTTTTATTTATTGTTCTGTTGAAAAAATGCACTCTTCATAGGAGAGTCTATATTTTCTGAAATATGTAACCCTTTTTCAGTTAAATTGAGGCCATCTGTCAAAGTCCCAACTGTCATTCGATCTTCTGATTGAACTGAATCTAAAGTTCTTCAATGTCTTGCTCTTGCTCATGCATTTCTAAGAGCTCATAAGTTGTTAGCTCCTGATTGTGGGAATCCAGCAATTCTTGAACGCCATCACCATCCACTTCTAAATTTATTTGCCTGGCAAGATCAATAACTTCTTCAATCCCTTTACCAATTTTACCAGATTGCGTTACTCCGGTTTCGCGTAAGTCGGGGTAACGTAAGTCTAGGTATTACTGTATATAAATATAAGAGAAAGCGACTCACACACTCACTTATCACGAGGTATCCGGAACTATAAAATCTACAAATTTGAAAATTGGTAAGCATGTTTCTTGTGTTGAGTGCAACGGATTTTGTAGAAATAGACTCCCAAAGAGATTTGAAAGGGATTAAGGATACTTTAGAGATATAAATTTCCATTTTTAAAATATTAGACTTGAAACAGACTTGAAATTTGGCAAGCATGTTTACTTTTTTGATTAGAGGTCTGCTAAAAATGCTTTTGCTGAAATCGCCTTGGAAGGGGGGGGGACGCAAAGGATAGTTATACTTCCGTTTTTGAAATACAAATCCTACCCTTTTTAACGCAAGAACCTAGAGCTATAAGAAGGTTTTATAATAAAATTGAAAGCCTAGTGGTTGGAGATGGACCTAGTAATTTTGAACCAACGTCAAGTGAGGAAGATGACATCTGAGTTGGCACCCTACTCTCCAAACTTCCACACCATGCCAACGCGAAGACTTGGAGCTACAACAAATTTAAGGTTTTTCAAACCCTTTACGCAGCAGGTCTTCAATGGCATTATTACTTGAATCAGCGATTCTACACCGATTGAACAATAACCGCTAGGCTGCCGCTGTCTCAAAAAATTAAATTATAAAAAGTTATATTGCACTAATGCCTTATAATGTCATAGTTTTATATATATTTATTTTAAGTAAACTTTTAATTAGCAATACATAACACATGTATAATAAATTTGATGAGAGAGAGAGGAGTATTTATTTCCAACGGGTCTCACTATTTAAAGTTAAGTGAAACTACCCATCCGGGATAGTATAACTGATGTGCCATAGGACCTGGGCTCGAATCCTGGAATAAGCATGAGTGTTTGTCAATGTATAGTGCTTTCATGGCATGGGGACACTTTAAATATTCATCGAGCCTCAAGTCCTCTCGTTAGGTATGGGAAAGAGAGGTGGGGAGGTCCCTACCCCCTAGGGGGTTCTCCGTCAAAATTGCCTAGCAACCGAGCCACAAATCCAGCTCAAAGCTACGGCAACGACAGGTGTACAACTAGCCCCTGCCGTGATGAATTTCGTGGGCTTCGATCTGTTGTTACTGTCGATCAGGTGAGGAATAAGTAACAACAACAAAGTTAAGTAAAACGTGGATTCGCGCAGGAAGTTAGTAGTGAAACTTCAGGTATGTTAGTTTGAAATATCTGCGAAAAATGCGTATCTTGGCATAATATTTGTAGACGTATTACCTTTGTCCAGGACTCTTCAAGTTTGCTGAATCCGTGCGTCTGTCAGACTTCGTGTACTCACGATAAGTAAAAATTTTTATTTTATGATTAGGGCTATCTCACTAACATTATCTAATTGTCGCTATATTATACTGGTGTTCAAAATTAAGAAAATTTTCAGATTTGTTCCATTATCTCTAGAGCTACAGGACAGATTATAATGAAATTTAATATGTACGTAGTATTGATATAATGCAAAAAAAAAAAAAAAAACCATTCAACAATTATAATACACAAGCATGATCGTGCGTAGCACTGGTGTGAGTCGAAATGTATAAAACAGTATTTGCAGAATTGAACAAAAAAAATTGGTTAATAAGGGGTATGGTTCCTTCTTGCAGATTTACAGGCCTCGCACCATGATTTTATACTGGAAATAAGGGAATTTACGAGTGCCTCTGGCAGTTAATGCCACTCGTTCAGCAGCTCTGTTTTCAGGTTTCCAACGAGATGCCTGCTCAGACCATCAAGTTTCCGCTGCCGTAATGGTCAATGGTGTGGAAAGAACTAGGGACTTGCTACACGTGAAAGTACTACGAGAATCACTGGTTAGGCTGAACTGGGCAGAACTCAGCTGAACCCATCAGTGAAGAGAACGGGCACCCATTGATCCATGTGCTCCAATCTCTGTGAACTTTGCAC